>BSBK01004981.1:285000-465968 GCA_027943335.1 Chamaecyparis obtusa
CCTTAAGACACACTTGAGCTTTCCAATGTGTCAAAAGGGGTCATGGGGACTTCCTAGGGGTCCTAACGTCTGATAAGGCATACTAGGACACCTAGGGAGTCCCCATGACCCCTTTTGACACATTCAAATGCTCAAGTGTGTCCGAAGGGGTCCTAGGACCCCTTAAGAAACACATGAGCATTCCAATGTGTCAAAAGGGGTCATGGAGACTTCCTAGGGGTCCTAACCCATGATAAGGTGTACTAGGACCCCTAGGGAGTTCCCATGTCCCCTTTTGACACATTTGAACACACAAGTGTGTTCGAAGGGGTCCTAGGACACCTTAAGACACACTTGAGCATTCCAATGTGTCAAAAGGGGTCATGGGGACTTCCTATGGGTTCTAACACATGATAAGGCATACTAGGACCCCTAGGGGGTCCCCATGACCCCTTTTGACACATTTGAATGCTCAAGTGTGTCTGAAGGGGTCCTAGGACCCCTTAAGACACATTTGAGCCTTCCAATGTGTCAAAAGGGGTCATGGGGAGTTCTTAGGGGTCCTAATACATGATAAGGTGTACAAGGACCTGTAGGGACTACCCATGACACCTTTTGACAAATTTGATTGCTCAAATGTGTCGAAAGGGGTCCTAGGACCCCTTAAGACACACTTGAGCCTTCCAATGTGTCAAAAGGGGTCATGGGGACTTCCTAGGGGTCCTAACACATGATAAGGCATACTAGGACCCGTAGGGAGTCCCCATGACCCCTTTTTACACATTTGAATGCTCAATTGTGTCTGGAGGGGCCCTATGACTCTTTATGACACACTTGAGCCTTCCAATTTGTCAAAAGGGGTCATGGGGAATTCGTAGGGGTCCTAACACATGATAAGTTGTATTAGGACACCTAGGGAGTTCCCATGACCCCTTTTTAATCATTTGAATGCTCAACTATGTTGGAAGGGGTCCAAAGACCCCTTAAGACACACTTGAGCATTCCAATGTGTGAAAAGGGGTCATGGGGACTTCCTAAGTGTCCTAACACTTGATAAGGCGTACTAGGACCCCGACGGAGTCCCCATGACCCCTTTTTACACATTTGAATGCTCAAGTGTATCAGAAGGGGTCCTAAAACCCGTTAAGACACACTTGAGCATTCTAATGTGTCAAAAGGGGGACCCCTTCCAACACACTTGAGCATTCAAATGTGTAAAAAGGGGTCATGCGGACTTCCAAGGGGTCCTAACGCATGATAAGGCATACTAGGACCCCTAGGGAGTCCCCATAAACCCTTTTGACACATTTGAATGTTCAAGTGTGTTTGAAGGGGTCTTAAGATCCCTTAAAATACACTTTAGCATTCCAATGTGTCAAAAGGGGTCATGGGGACTTCCTAGGGGTCGTAACGCATGATAAGGTGTACTAGGGCCCCTAGGGAGTCCCAATGACCCCTTTTGACACATTTGAATGCTAAAGTGTGTTCAAAGGGGTCCCAAGACCCCTTAAGACACACTTGAGCATTCCAAGGTGTCAAAAGGGGTCATGGGGACTTCCTAGGGGTCCTAACATGTGATAAGGCATACTAGGATCCATAGGGAGTCCCCATGACCCTTTTTTACACATTTGAATGATCAAGTGTGTTCGAAGAGGTCCTAAGACCCCTTAAGACACACTTGAGCTTTCTAATGTATCAAAAGAGATCATGGGGACTTTCTAGGGGTCCTAACACTTGATAAGGTGTACTAAGACCCCTACGGAGTACCCATGACCCCTTTTGACACATTTGAATGCTCAAGTGTTTTTGACGGGCTGCTAGGACCCCTTAAGACACACTTGAGCCTTCCAATGTGTCAAAAGGGGTCATGGAGCATTCCTAGGAGTCCTAATGCATGATAAGGCATAATAGGACCTATAGGGAGTCCCCATGACCCCTTTTTACACATTTGAACACTCAATTGTGTCCAAAGGGGTCCTAAGACTCCTTAAGACACATTTGAGCCTTCCAATTTTTCAAAAGGGGTCATGGGGACTTCCTAGGGGTCATAACATGTTATAAGGCCTACTAGAACCCCTATGGAGTCCCTATGCCTCCTTTTGACACATTTCAATGCTCAAGTGTGTCTGAAGGGGTCTTAGGACTGCTTAAGACACACTTGAGTGTTCCAATTTGTCAAAAGGGGTCATGGGGACTTATTAGGGTTCCTAACGCATGATAAGGTGTACTAGGACCCCTAGGGAGTCCCCATGACCCCTTTTGACACATTTGAATACTCAAGTGTGTCCGAAAGGGTCCTAGGACCCCTTAAGACACACCTGAGTGTTCCAATGTGTCAAAAGGTTCATGGGGACTTCCTAGGGGTCCTAACATGAGATAAGGCATACGAGGACCACTAGGGACTCCCCATGAACCATTTTGACACATTTCAATTCTCAAGTGTGTCTGAAGGGGTGCTAAGACCCTTTAAGACACTTTTGAGCATTCCAATGTCTCAAAAGAGGTCATGGGGACTTCCTAGGGGCCCTAACTTGTGATAAGTCATACTAGGACCCCTAGGGAGTCACCATGACCCCTTTTAACACATTTGAATGCTCAAGTGTGTCTGAAGGGGTCCTAGGACCCCTTAAGACACACTTAAGCATTCCAATGTGTCAAAAGGGTTCATGGGGACTTCCTAGGGGTCCTAGCCCATGATAAGGTGTACTATGACCCCTAGGGAGTCCCCATGAAACCTTTTGACATAGTTGAATGCTCAAGTGTGTCTGAAGGGGTCTTAGGATCCCTTAAGACACACTTGAGCATTCCAATATCTAAAAAGGGGTCATGGGGACTTCCAAGGGGTCCTAACATGTGATAAGGTGTACTAGGACCCCTATGGAGTCCCCATGACCCCTTTTGACACATTTGAATACTCAAGTCTATCCAAAGGGGTCCTAGGACCCCTTAAGACACACTTCAGCCTTCCAATGTGTCAAAAGGGGTCATGGAGTTTTCATAGGGGTCCTAACATGTGATAATATGTACTAGGACCCGTAGGGAGTCCCCATGACCCCTTTTTACACATTTGAATGCTCAAGTGTGTCTGAAGGGGTCCTAGGACCCCTTAAGACACACTTGAGCCTCCCAATGTGTCAAAATGGGTCATAGGGACTTCCTATAGTTCCCAATGCGGGATTTCCTAGGGGTCCTAACATGTGATAAGGCATACTAGGACCCCTAGACAATCCACATGACCCCTTTTGACACATTTGAACACTCAAGTGTGTCTAAAGGCCTCCTAGGACCCCTTAAGACACACTTGAGCCTTCCAATCTATCAAAAGGGGTCATGGGGACTTCCTAGGGGTCCTAATTCATGAGAAGGCATACTAGGACATGTAGGGAGTCCCCATAACCTTTTTTTAAACATTTGAATGCTCAAGTGTGTTCAAAGAGGTCCTAAGACCCCTTAAGACACACTTGAGTGTTCCAATGTGTCAAAAGGTGTCATGGGGAATTCCTAGGGGTCCTAACATGTGATAAGTTGTACTAAGGCCCCTACGGAGTCCCCATGACCCCTTTTGACACATTTGAATGCTCAAGTGTGTCTGAAGGGCTCCTAGGATCCTTTAAGACACACTCAAACATTCCAATATGTCAAAAGGGGTCATGGGGACTTCCTAGGGGTCCTAACACAAGATAATGTGTACTAGGATCCGTAGGGAGTCCCCATGACCCATTTTTACATATTTGAACACTCAAGTGTGTCAAAAGGGGTCCTAAGACCCCTTAAGACACACTTGAGCATTCCAATGTGTCAAAACGGGTCATGGGGACTTCCAAGGGGTCCTAACACGTGATAAGGCATACTAGGACCCCTAGGGAGTCCCCATGACCCCTTTTGACACATTTGAACACTCAAGTGTGTTCGAAGGGGTCTTAACACCCCTTAAGACACACTTGAGCATTTCAATGTGTCAAAAGGGGTCATGGGGACTTCATAGGGGTCCTAACACATGGTAAGGTATACTAGGAGATGAAGGGAGTCTCCATGACCCCTTTTTACACATTTGAACACTTAAGTGTGTCCAAAGGTGTCCTAAGCCCCCTTAAGACACACTTGAGCATTCAAATGTGTCAAAAGGGGTCATGGGTACTTCCTAGGGGTCCTAATGTGTGATAAGACGTAATAGGACCCCTAGGGAGTCCCGATGACCCCTTTTGACATATTTGAACATTAAAGTGTGTCTGGAGGGGTCCAAAGACCCCTTAAGACACACTTGAGTGTTCCAATGTGTCAAAAGCGGTCATGGAGAGTTCCTAGGGGTCCTAACAAGTGATAAGGTGTACTAGGATCCATACGGAGTCCCCATGACCCCTTTTTACACATTTGAATACTCAAGTATGTTCAAAGCGGTCCTAAGACCCCTTAAGAAACACTTGAGAATTCCAATGTGTCAAAAGTGGTCATGGGGACTTCCTAGGGGTCCTAACACAAGATAATGTGTACTAGGATCCCTAGGGAGTCCCCATGACCCCTTTTTACACATTTGAACACTCAAGTGTGTCAAAAGGGGTCCTAAGACCCCTTAAGACACACTTGAGCATTCTAATGTGTCAAAAGGGGTCATGGGGACTTCCAAGGGGTCCTAACATGTGATAAGGTATACTAGGACCCCTAGGGAGTCCCCATGACCCTTTTTGACACATTTGAACACTCAAGTGTGTTCGAAGGGGTCTTAACACCCTTTAAGATACACTTGAGTATTTCAATGTGTCAAAAGGGGTCATGGGGATTTCATAGGGGTCCTAACACATGGTAAGGTATACTAGGAGACGTAGGGAGTCCCCATGACCCCTTTTTACATATTTGAACGCTTAAGTGTGTCCAAAGGTGTCCTAAGACCCCTTAAGACACACTTGAATGTTCAAATGTGTCAAAAGGGGTCATGGGTACTTCCTAGGGGTCCTAATGCGTGATAAGATGTAATAGGACCCCTAGGGAGTCCCGATGACCCCTTTTGACACATTTGAACACTAAAGTGTGTCTGGAGGGGTCCAAAGACCCCTTAAGACACACTTGAGTGTTCCAATGTGTCAAAAGGGGTCATGGGGACTTCCTAGCTGTCCTAACAAGTGATAAGGTGTACCAGGATCCATACGGAGTCCCCATGACCCCTTTTTACACATTTGAATACTCAAGTGTGTTCGAAGCGGTCCTAAGACCCCTTAAGAAACACTTGAGAATTCCAATGTGTCAAAAGTTGTCATGGGAACTTCCTAGGGGTCCTAATAGATGATAAGGTGTACTAAGTCCCCTAGGGAGTCCACATGACCCCTTTTGACACATTTGAATGCTCAAGTTCTTTTGAAGGGCTCCTACGACCCCTTAAGGCACACTTGAGCCTTCCAATCTATCAAAAGGTGTCATGGGGACTTCCTAGGGGACCTAACACATGATAAGGCATACAAGGACCCATACAGAGTCCCCATGACCCCTTTTTACACATTTGAATGCTAAATTGTGTCCGAAGGGGTCCTATGACTCATTAAGACACACTTGAGCCTTTCAATTTCTCAAAATGGGTCATGGGGACTATGTAGGGATCCTAACACATTATAAGGTGTATTAGGATGTGTAGGGAGTCCCCATGACCCCTTTTGACACATTTGAACAATCAAGTGTATTTGGAAGGGTCCTAAGACACCTTAAGACACACTTGAGCATTCTATGTGTCAAAAGGGGTCATGGGGACTTCCTAGGGGTCCTAATGCATGATAAGGTGTACTAGAACCTGTAGGGAGTCCTCATGACCTCTTTTTACACATTTGAATTCTGAAGGGTGTCCAAAGGGGTCCTAGGGCCCCTTACGACACACTTGAGCATTCCAATGTGTCGAAAGGGGTCATGGGGACTTCCCAGGGGTCCTAACATGGGATAGGGCATACTAGAAGCCCTATGGAGTCCCCATGACCCCTTTTGACACATTTCAATGCTCAAGTGTGTCTGAAGGGGTCCCAAGACTGCTTAAGACACACTTGAGTGTTCCAATGTATCAAAAAGGGTCATGGGGACTTATTAGGGATCCTAACATGTGATAAGGCATACTAGGACCCCTAGGGAGTCCCCATGACCCATTTTGACATAGTTAAACATTCAAGTGTGTCCGAAGGGGTCCTAGGACCCCTTAAGACACACCTGAATGTTCCAATGTGTCAAAAGGTGTCATGGGGACTTCCTAGGGGTCCTAACATGAGATAAGGTGTACTAGGACCCCTAGGGAGTCCCCATGACCCCTTTTGACACATTTGAATGCTCAAGTGTGTCCAGAGGGGTCCTAGGACCCCTTAAGACACACTTCAGTGTTCCAATGTGTTAAAAGGGGTCACGAGGATTTCCTAGTGGTCCTAACACATGATAAGGCATACTAAGACCCCTAGGGAGTCACCATGACCACTTTTAACACATTTTAATGCTCAAGCATGTCCAAAGGGGTCCTAAGACCCCTTAAGACACACTTGAGCATTCCAATGTGTCAAAAGGGCTCATGGGGACTTCCTAGTGGTCATAGCCCATGATAAGGCATACTAGGACCCCTAGTGACTCCCCATAACCCCTTTTGACATATTTGAATGCTCAAGTGTGTCAGAAGGGGTCCTAGGATCTTTTAAGACACACTTGAGCATTCCAATGTCTCAAAAGGGGTCATGGGGACTTTCAAAGGGTCCTAACATGTGATAAGGCATACTAGAACCCCTACGGAGTCCCCATGACCCCTTTTGACACATTTGAACACTCAAGTGTGTCCGAATGGGTCCTAGAACCCCTTAAGACACACGTGAGCCTTCCAATGTGTCAAAAGGGGTCATGGGGACTTCCAAGGGGTCCTAATGCATGATAAGGCATACTAGAACTCCTACAGAGTCCCCATGACCCCTTTTGACACATTTGAACACTCAATTGTGTTCAAAGGGGTCCTAGGACCCCTTAGGAGACACTTGAGCATTCCAATGTGTCAAAAGGGGTCATAGGGACTTCCTAGTGGTCCTAATGTTAGGATTAACAAGGCAGAAAGAACAATTATGTGCAAATATAACTAATATCAGAAAATAATAAACCACACAGAATAGAACACAAGACACACAAATTTAACGTGGTTCACCCAATCCCTGGGCTACGTCCACCAACAACGAGTCCAATATTATTATTATCCAGTGATTACAACCTGATTACAATCCGTAATCCCTTACAGCCCAATTCTGCCGCAAGTACTAAAATCATACATCATAAAAAATCCCTAACCCTAAGCCATATTATACAATATTTTCCCGCTTTAGGGTTAGAATGAGTTATAAGTAGTCGGCCTCAAAAAAATTTTCCCTAGGGGCTGCACCCCCGAACCCCTGCTCTTGGGGGCTGCCACCCCCAAACCCCCGCTCGGGGCTCGGCCCGGCCCCGAACCCCGGTGAGGTCGGGAGGAAAAATGTACAGTACTTTCCTGATTAGTCACCACAAGCTAACAATCTCCCACTTGGTGACTGATCAGTATCCACACTATACTAAAAAACCTCCCACTTGGAGACTAATCCTGTAGCAATACCGCTACCCACATGATGCTCCCACTAGATTGAACCACCTTGGACTCAGTAGTTCCTTTATTTTGTTCAGTCTAGAAGACCAACTGAAGCTGAACATGAGTTCAAATTCTCCCTTGTTACTACCTTTGTAAACATATCTGCTGGATTATCATCAGTATGAATCTTTTCCAGCCTTAACTGTCCATCATCCAAAACTGATCGAATGAAATGGTACCGCAACTGGATGTGTTTTGTCTTTGAGTGCAAAGCAGAATTCTTTGCAAGATGAATGGCACTTTGGCTATCTGTATGTAGAAAATTATCCTTTTGTGGATGTCCCAATTCTTCCATGAAGAATTGAAGCCATATCATCTCCTTGGCTGCCTCTGTAGCAGCAACATACTCTGCCTCTGTAGTGGATAAAGCAACCACCTTTTGTAGTTGAGAAATCCAACTCACTGCTGTCCCACCAACAGTAAATATATAACCTGTAGTACTCCGCCTGCTATCTATATCTCTTGCCAAATCTGAGTCAACATAGCCTTGTACAGTAGTAGTAGAACCCCCAAAGTGTAAACACTTACTGGATGTGCCTCTCAAATATTTGAGAATCCATTTGACTGCATTCCAATGCTCAATACCAGGGTTACTCATATAACGGCTAACGACTCCCACTGTGTGTGCAATATCTGGCCTAGTACATACCATAGCATACATTAAGCTCCCTACAGCTGAAGCATAAGGTACCTTAGACATTTTAGTCTCTTCTTCTAGTGTCCTGGGACACATATCCTTAGTCAATTTCAAATGACTAGGCAAAGGTGTGCTGACAGCTTTGGCATTTTCCATAGAGAAATGTTGCAACACCTTCTCAATATAATCAGCCTGAGATAGAGAATATTTCCTATTTTTCCTATCTCTACAAATTTTCATACCAAGGATTTGTTTTTCTGCCCCCAAATCCTTCATAGCAAAAGATTTTGCTAACTGTTGTTTCAACCCCTTAATGTGATCCATGTTAGACCCAGCTACAAGCATATCATCAACATATAAACATAAAATAATGTAGCTGTCATCATCCAACCTCTTAAAATAAACACAATGGTCAGAATGACACTGACTATATCCATGCCCATTCATAAAAGTGTCAAATTTAATATACCATTTCCGAGGTGCTTGCTTCAAGCCATATAAACTTTTCTGCAATCTGCACACCAAATTCTCCTTACCCTTGACCTCAAATCCTTGTGGCTGAACCATATATATTTCTTCATCCAAATCACCATGAAGAAAGGCTGTTTTAACATCAAGCTGCTCTAAATGCAAATCTTCAGTAGCCACAATACTTAAAACAGTACGAATAGAAGTCATTTTAACAACTGGAGAAAATATCTCATCAAAATCAATACCATGTTTCTGTGCAAATCCTTTTACGACTAGTCTGGCTTTAAATATTTTTGTACCTCCATGCTCTTCTTTTATCCTGTAAACCCATTTATTCTGTAAAGCCCTTTTACCTGCAGGTAACTTACATAAATCCCATGTCTGATTTTTCAGCAAAGAGTCCATTTCATCTGTCATTGCAGACTCCCACTGAAGCTTTGTATCCACCTGCACAGCTTCATTATAACATTCAGGTTCACCAGCATTTGTTAACAAAATAGAATACAAAGATGGAGAAAATCTTTTTGGAGGTCTACTTAGCCTTGTTGACCGTCTAACACTCACTGGGGTGTGTGGTATTTGTTGTTGCTGTTGTTGCGGAGCATAAGGAACTACTGGAACATGAACTTGTGGAGTATCATCCAGTACTACATAGTCATTTTCTTTCTTCTCATGCTGCAGCAACAGATCTTTGTACAATACTTTCTCATTGAATATGACATCCTTGCTTCTTACAATTTTATGATTTTCAAAATCCCAAAGCCTATAACCAAATTCATCAATGCCATACCCAACAAATACACATTTCTTTGACTTAGCTTCCAGCTTGGTTCTATTTTCAGAATCTATAAGTGCAAAAGCTTCACAACCAAAAGTTTTGAGAAAAGAATAACTCACCTTCTTACCACTCCATGCTTCCTCCGGAATACCACAGTCCAAAGGAGTAGAGGGGCCTCTATTGATTAAATAAATAGCAGTGTTCACTGCCTCTGCCCACATATTTTTGGGCAGCCTAGCATGCAACCTCATACTCCTTGCATGCTCCATTATTGTCTTGTTCATGCGTTCAGCCACTCCATTTTCTTGTGGAGTTCTTGGCACAGTTTTTTGCCTACGAATACCATTAGAGGAACAATATTCTTCAAATTCTATGCTGCAATACTCACCACCATTATCAGATCTGAGACATTTTAACTTTTTACCAGTCTCATTCTCAACCAAGCATTTCCATTTCTTAAAAGTTTGAAATACATCAGATTTCTGTCTAAGGAAATAAATCCATATTTTTCTTGTTGCATCATCTATAAATGTAACATAATACAGAGAGCCACCAAGGGAAGATACCTGAGCTGGTCCCCATACATCTGTATGCACAAGCTCTAATCTCTCATTTTTCTTTTCCTTCCCACTCTTCACAAAACTAACTCTCTTTTGTTTTCCATAAACACAACTTTCACAGAAATCCATATTGACACATTTCAAACCAGGTAAAACTTTCTTTGAATGAAGTAATTTCATACCTTTTTCACTCATGTGCCCGAGTCTGTTGTGCCACAGTGCTGTGTCAGAATCTACAACAACAGTTTGATGTTCTTCCTGCTCAACTGCAGCCACTGTTCCTGAACATTCATTATCTTCTGAAATAATTAAAGTAGAAGGAACAGTATGACCTGTACAAAGATATAAGGTGCCTACTTTCACACCTTTTGCTACTACTAAGGAACCTTTTGAAACCTTCCAATTTTTATCATTAAAAGTAACTGTGCAACCTTCATCACCCAGTTGCCCTGCTGAAATTAAATTCCTACTCAGCCTTGGAACATGTCTTACCTCTTGTAGTAGCCAATGATTCCCATTCTGCAACTTAATCTTAATTTTTCCCTTTCCAACAATCTGACAGGGTTCATTATCTCCCAAATAAACTAGCCCAAAATCCCCTTGGACATAATCAAAAAAATAACTTCTATGGGGTGTAGCATGAAATGAAGCCCCAGAATCTAAAACCCATGAATCATCAATACTTTCTAAGGACAAGAGCAAAGCATCCTCCTCGGATTTGTTACTTACCACATTTGCCTCCTTGTTTCCATCATTTTTGTCTCCTTGATCTTTCTTTCGAGACCAACAATCTTTCTTCTTATGACCTGGTTTTCCACAGTACCAGCAATCATTTGGCCCTTTAGATTCAGACCTCTTTCCCTTTGATTTTCCTCTTGATTTCCCACGATTTCCAGAGTTGTTTCCTCTATCTCTTGTTCTGCCTCTGCTTTCTGTGTTCAATACACTACCCGATGTGGATGCCCCTGAGCTTTTCCTACGAATTTCCTCACTCAATATAACACCAATAACATCATCATACTTTAGGGTATTAGAACCAGAAACAGAATTACTAACAGCCATTACCAAGCCATTCCAGCTTTCTGGCAAAGAACACAAAATCAAGAGAGCCCTAACCTCTTCATCAAAAGTAATTTTAACTAAGGTTAATTGACTTGTAACTGTATTAAACTCATTCAAATGATCAGTAACTGATCCACCTTCTACCATTTTCATATTAAATAAACGCTTCATAAGAAATACCTTGTTTGAAGCTGAAGGCTTTTCATACAACTTCGCTAGGGTTTCCATCAGATCTTTAGCTGTCTTTGCTTCAGTAATATTGAATGCCACCGATTGTGCCAGGCATAGACGAATACTCCCCAGTGCCTTCCTATCCAAAATATCCCAATCTTCCTGAGACATTGATTGCTCTTTCTTGGCTACTCCCTCTAATGGCCACCATAGATCCTTCTGATAGAAATAATCCTCCATTTGCATCTTCCATAACTGGAAGTTCTGCCCATTAAACTTATCAACCTTTAGCCTACCCTCATCTGCCATTTCTCCCACTTAACCGAGAGACTCTCCCACTAACTCGTGAGACCTGCTTCAGAGAATAGATGAAAGAATGAATGAAATAACCTCGCTCTGATACCACTTGTTAGGATTAACAAGGTAGAAATAACAATTATGTGCAAATATAACTAATATCAGAAAATAATAAACCACACAGAATAGAACACAAGACACACAGATTTAACATGGTTCACCCAATCCCTGGGCTACGTCCACCAACAACGAGTCCAATATTATTATTATCCAATGATTACAACCTGATTACAATCCGTAATCCCTTACAGCCCAATTCTGCCACAAGTACTAAAATCATTCATCATAAAAAATCCCTAACCCTAAGCCATATTATACAATATTTTCCCGCTTTAGGGTTAGAATGAGTTATAAGTAGTCGGCCTCAAAAAAATTTTCCTCGGGGGCTGCGCCCCCGAACCCCTGCTCTTGGGGGCTACCGCCCCCAAACCCCCGCTCAGGACCCGGCCCGGCCCCGAACCCTGGTGAGGTCGAGAGGAAAAATGTACAGTACTTTCCTAGATAGTACTTTCCTAATTAGTCACCACAAGCTAACACCTAACATGTGATAAGGCATACTAAGACCCCTAGGGAATCACCATGACCCCTTTTAACACATTTGAATGCTCAAGTGTGTCCAAAGGGGTCCAAGGAACCCTTAAGACACACTTGAGTGTTCAAATGTGTCAAAAGGGGTCATGGGGACTCCATAGGGGTTCTAGTATACCTTATCACAAGTTAAGACCCCTTGGAAGTCCCCATGACCCCTTTTGACACATTGGAATGCTCAAGTGTGTCAGAAGGGGTCCTAGGATCCCTTAAGACACACTTGAGCATTCCAATGTGTCAAAAGGGGTCATGGGGACTTCCAAGGTGTCCTAATGCATGATAAGACATACTAGAACCCCTACGGAGTCCCCATGACTACTTTTGACACATTTGAACACTCAAGTGCGTCTAAAGGGGTCCTAGGACCCCTTAAGACACACTTGAGCCTTCCAATGTGTCAATAGGGGTCATGGGGACTTCCTAGGGGTCCTAATGCAAGATAAGGCATAGTAGGACCTGTAAGGAGTCCCCATGACCCCATTTTACACATTTCAATGCTCAAGTGTGTCTGAAGGGGTCCTAGGTCCCCTTAAGACACACTTGAGCCTTCCAATGTGTCAAAATGGGTCATGGGGACTTCCTATGGTTCCTAATGCGAGACTTCCTAGGGTTCCTAACATGTGATAAGGTGTACTAGGACCCTTAGGGAGTTCACATGACCCCTTTTGACACATTTTAATGCTCAAGTGTTTCCAAAGGGGTCCTAAGACCCCTTAGGACAGACTTGAGCATTCCAATTTGTCAAAAGGGGTCATGGGGACATCCTAAGGGTCCTAACACATGATAAAGTTTAATAGGACCCCTAGGCAGTCCCCATGACCCCTTTTTAGACATTTGAATGCTCAAGCATCTCCGAAGGGGTCCTAAGAACCCTTAAGACACACTTGAGTGTTCCAATTTGTCAAAAGGGATCATGGGGACTTCCTAGGGGTCCTAACATCTGATAAGGTGTACTAGGATCCCTAGCGAGTCCACATGACCCCTTTTGACACATTCAAACACTCAAGAGTGTCTAAAGGGGTCCTAAGACCCCTTCAGACACACTTGAGCATTCAAATGTGTCAAAAGCAGTCATGTTGACTTCATAGGGGTCCTAACATGCGATAAGGCATACTAAGACCCATAAGGAGTACTCATTAACCCTTTTTACATATTTGAATGCTCAAGTGTGTCAAAAGGGGTCCTAAGACCCCTTAAGACACACTTGAGTGTTCCAATGTGTCAAAAGATGTCATGGGGACTTCCTAGGGATCCTAACACATGAGAAGGCATAATAAGACCCCTAGGTAGTCCCCATGACCCCTGTTGACACATTTGAATGCTCAAGTGTGTCGGAAGGGGTCCTAATACCTCTTAAGACACACTTGAGTATTCCAATGTGTCAAAAGGGGTCATGGGGACTTCCTAGGGGTCCTTACACATGATAAGACATACTAGTAACCGTAGGGAGTCCCCACGACCCCTTTTTACACATTTGAATGATCAAGTGTGTCCGAAGGGGTCCTAAGACCCCTTAAGACACACTTGAGTGTTCCAATTTGTCAAAAAGGGTCATGGGGACTTCCTAGGGGTCCTAACATGTGATAAGACATACTAAGACCCCTAGGGAGTCCCTATGACCCCTTTTGACACAATTAAATGCTCAAGTGTGTCTGAAGGGCTCGTAGGACCCCTTAAGACACATTTAAGCTTTCCAATGTGTCAAAATGGATCATGGGGACTTCCTAGGGGTCCTAACTCATGATAATGCATACTAGGACTAGTAGGGAGTCCCGATGACCTCTTTTTACACATTTGAATGCTCAAGTTTGTTCGAAGGGGTCCTAAGATCCCTTAAGACACACTTGAGTGTTCCAATGTGTCAAAATGTGTAATGGGGACTTCCTAGGGGTCATACCATGTGATAAGGTGTAATAAGACCCCTAGGGAGTCCCCATGACCCCTTTTGACACATTTAAATGGTCAAGTGTGTCTGAAGAGCTCCTAGGACACCTTAAGACACACTTGAGCCTTCCAATGTGTCAAAAGGGGTCATGGGGACTTCCTAGGGGTCCTAAGGCATGATAAGGCATACTAGGACCCATAGGGAGTCCCCGTGACCCCTTTTTACACATTTGAACACTCAAGTGTGTCCAAAGTTGTCCTAGGACCCCTTACGACACACTTGAACCTTCCAATTTGTCAAAAGGTGTCATGGGGACTTCCTAGGGGTCCTAACGTGTGATAAGGCATATTAGGACTCCTAGGGAGTCCCCATGACCCCTTTTGATACATTTGAATGCTCAAGTGTGTTTGAAGGGTTTCTAGGACCCCTTAAGACACACTTGAGAGTTCCAATGTGTCAAAAGGGGTCATGGGGACTTCCTAGGGGTCCTAACACATGATAAGGTGTACTACGACACTTAGGGAGTCCCCATGACCCCTTTTTACACATTTCAATGCTCAACTATGTTCGAAGGGGTCCTAGGACCCCTTAAGACACACTTGAGCATTCCAATCTGTCAAAAAGGGTGATTCCAAATTCTTTAATGCTTTTAGTGAATCCAAATTTAGTTTTTATAAAGATAATATTTTAGTGAATGACTTCATACTAGGACCCCTAGGGAGTCCCCATGACCCCTTTTGACACATTTGAATGCTCAAGTGTGTCTGAAGGGTCCATAGGACCCCTTAAGTCACACTTGAGCCTTCCAATGTGTCAAAAGGGGTCATGGGGACTTCTTAGAGGTTCTAACCATGATAAGGTGTAGTAGGACCCGTAGGGAGTCCCCATGACCCCTTTTTACACATTTCAAGGCTCAAATGTGTTCGAAGGGGTCCTAGGACCCCTTAAGACACACTTGAGCCTTCCAATGTGTCAAAAGGGGTCATGGGTACTTCCTAGTGGTCCTAACATGTAATAAGGCATCCTAGAACCCCTAGGGAGTCCCTAGGACCCCTTGTGACACATTTCAACACTCAAGTGTGTCTGAAGGGGTCCTAAGACCCCTTAAGACACACTTGAGCATTCCAATGTCTCAAAAGGGTCATGGGTACTTCCTAAGGGTCCTAACATGTGATAAGGTGTACTAGGACCCATAGGGACTCCACATGACCCCTTTTTACACATTTGAATGCTCAAGGGTATCCAAAGGGGTCCTAGGACCCCTTAAGACACACTTAAGCATTCCAATGTGTCAAAAGGGGTCATTGGGACTTCTTAGGGGTCCTAACGCATGATAAGGCATACTAGGACCCCTATGGGGTCCTCGTGACCCCTTTTGACACATTTGAACACTTAAGTGTGTCCAAAGGGGTCCTAGGACTGCTTATGATAGACTTGAGTGTTCCATGTGTCAAAAGGGGTCATGGGGACTTCCTAGGGGTCCTAACACGTGATAAGGCATACTAGGACCCCTAGGGAGTCCCCATGACCCCTTTTGACACATTTGAACACTCAAGTGTGTCCAAAGGGGTCCAGTCCCCATGACCCCTTTTGACACATTTGAACACTCAAGTGTGTTCGAAGGGGTCCTAGGACCCCTTCGGACACACTTGAGTGTTCAAATGTGTCAAAAGGGGTCATGGGGACTCCCTAGGGGTCCTAACGTGTGATAATACATCCTAGGACCCCTAGGGAGTCCCCATGACCCCTTTTTATGCATTTGAATGCTCAAGTGTGTCTGAAGGGGTCCTAGTACCCCTTAAGATACACTTGAGCATTCCAATATGTCAAAAGTGTTCATGGGGACTTCCTAGGGGTCCTAATGCATGGTAAGGCATACTAGGACCCCTAGGGAGTCCCCATGAACCCTTTTTACACATTTGAATTCTCAAGTAGGTCCGAAGGGGTCCTAGGACCCCTTAAGAAACACTTGAGAATTCCAATGTGTCAAAAGGGGTCATTCCAGATTATTTAATGCTTCTAGTGAATCCAAATTTAGCTCTTATAAAGATGAGATGTTAGTGAATGACTTCTTGCTAATACTACTCTTCCACGAGATCCAAATTTCAACCCTTTTGTGGATCTATAGGCTCAATCACAAGCCCAAAGGATTGGCCAAGAGAAAAATGTGATTGTATATCAATTGATTACAAGATGTTTAGTTGAGGAGAAAATATTGCAATGATCAAGAAGAAAATTGGCTATGGAAAATCTAGTTATGAAATCTGTTAAGAATGAAACTATTAAGGAATTGCATGAATCACAAACCATGAAAATAACCTTTTGCAACAAAGAACATTCAAGCTATAGAATTTATTAACTCTGAATTTAAATGTCTTGTCATCATTCATGGAAGATATTTCATTAGCATCCATGGAAGAAATTTCATTAACTTCAGACAAAATCATGTAAAAAAATTTATTAACTTCAGGCAAAATCATTTAAGACGGACAAAAACAAAATCATATTACTCAAAAATGGCAGAGGAAGAAAATGAGATAAACCAAATTTATCAAATTCTTGCAATCCACAACTTCTCTTTGAGTGCAAAATTACAATCCATGGAGCCAAAATTACAGTGAAAATTAAATTCTTCGAGTAAGTCATTCAGAAATGCACAGAATACTGTAACGCATGATGATTTATAGAGAATTTATGATGGACTATGATATGTAAAAGCCCACAATCCCTATCATATCTTAGAGTACTGATGAGAAGCAATTCAAAAAGTTTGAGATAGAGGCGGTGCCAGTATTAAAGCGGCAAGACATTCTTCATAATATCAAGGCGACACCATTGAAATGGAAAGGCTTTCCTCATAATGTCACGTTGCCACTGATCTCTTGTTTAAATTTATTAATGTGGTCAGTTCTATGGTGCTTGCACAATTTCTAGTATAGCTACTCATTTTACCAAACCCTTCCCCGCTCTCCATAATCTTTGACCGGTTCAAAGATCCATTCGATTGTTCTTGTTTAACCTCCCAATGACTCTGTTGAGCTACTGGATTATCAATAGGCATGGTACAATTTTCCAGTGACTAGAATCTATTTTGAGAACCTTTGTAATTTAGCATTCCAATTGAAAAAGCAGGGAAAGATACCATTTCATAGCCATAGGTGGTGGAAACAGAGTGATTCTCTTGCCCTCTACTTCTGTAATCCACCTCAAGTGAACTATTCTTCAAAGCCTCCATTTCTACGTAGCTAGGGTTTACAATGCTTGTAAAAGGCACAACTATGCCCCTGTAGGGACTCATGCTCATGCTCATAATCATATTATTTTCATGCATTCCCTAACATTTAATACAAAGATTTAGCCAGCTGCCTTTAAAGACCTAGAAGAAATGAAAAATACAAATTAGCCCAAAAATACATACCGCATTTCTGTATGTAGTACCGTCAGCTTCAACAATCCAATCGGCTTCCTCTGCTAAGGCACGAAGAACTTCATTAATGTCTTCTCTAGGAGGAAGATTATAATTTCCATATTTTCGCAAGCCCTAAAAATTTTTTGTCGTTATTGCTCTCTGCCTCTGCTCTCTCAATTTAGTCATCTCCCTCTCCGCTGCACTCAGCTTAGCCATCCTTACCTACTCTTTAATAGAGATTCTCCAAAATTTGTATACAAAGACATCCTATAGGAAAAAATGAAAAGTTTCCCAGAGAATATCCACAATTCGTATACAAAAGCATCATACAGGAAAAATGACAAAAAATTAATAGCTAAAAGGTAAAATTTATCATTAATGCCGATAGTACCAAGGTCATACCCGCTGTCAAATCCTGGCCTATGACGTGCAAAAGGAGAAAAGAAAGTAAAATGAAAGGGAAGTATGGATCAAATAGCGATGGTGCATCAAATCAGATCAATATCATAATAAATGTAGAAAATATTGTTACGGACAAAAATATTTGCATATTAATGGGAAAGAGTGGGAAGAGCTTCTTGGACCCATGACAGAAGTTATAGATAAGGAGGAAGAGCTAGGAAGGGGAAAGAAACAAAGGAAAGAAGTAAGATATGTGTGTGAGCCTATGTCAAATGATGATGATGAGTACTCACCATCTCGTAGTAGCTCAAGTAGTGATAGAAGCTCTTCAATGCACATGTACACTGACACAAAAAATTCAGATAGAGAAGTAACAAGTGTTGTGGAATTATCCACAGAGCAATGTGAAATGAAGCCTCAAATTGGTTCATTAGCAGGAAAAGAATTTGGTCATGCACTTCATTCTATCACCATAAATATTTCTATTAGAAATGCCTATTCGTCAATGGACTTGAATTTTAGAGGACTTGGGAAACCAAGTTACTCATGTTGGGCAATATCCCTCAAATGTAAGTTCATTGCCACCTTTGGCAAGGCAGTCTCACTCTTCATTTTACAAAAATGGGCAGCCATCTATGGTCCAAGGTTTTAATTCAGCTGACAAATGGGGAGCTTCTCAAGGTACTAATCTCTTTCATAGAGAAGTTCTTGATTCATCTCAAGGTTCTCGTTTAGGTGACCAACTCCTTCAAGGTCCACAAATAGACCCATTGATTTCCAAAATTGGTAATAGGGTAGATGCAATTTTCGAAAGAGTATCCCAATTGAAGAGAAATGGAAATTCTAGTGAGCATAAAGTTATTGTAGATCCAATCGGTGTATCTTCTCCACTGACAAATATAATTGCATTTCCAGAGACTTGAGTTTAAATGGAGACTGTTTGTTCCCAAACATGCCGCAGTCAAGCAGATGAACCAAATGTTTCTTGAGTAAAGAAGATAGTGGTTTATTAAAGCATCTGCATTATCCCACTTGCTATCAGTTACTACTTTTTGAGTGGCTTGCCAGCTACTTCTGTGCGGGATTCCTGTAATATATAATGTCCTCATGCAAGTACATGCCAATTTTTGTAAACATTTTCAGTTCTAAAGTGTTAGTGAGCAATATCAAAGAAAAGGTTCTTGCATGTATTATTTAGACACATATCAATAAATTAGGAAACCAATTTTCTCCCATTACATGGCAGAAATGCCTAGATTCACTTTGTTGGTATCAATAGTCAACAAGATGAGGGAAGAAATATATTTGTGAAGAGGAAGTACAAATGTTACTGTCCAAAACCATTTGGAGAGTAAGATTCTTCTCTTGATTGTAATAAGAAACTCAAAATGCAGAAGACACCAAATAGTTGGGGCATTTATTTCCTATGACCTATGTCAATTTCAGTTCAATTCCTAAGGATGATATTCTCAATGTGTAAACATAAACTAATGTGTTATTTTAAAATGGTGTTGACTAAAATTTATGAACATATGTCAAATATCCATTTTTTCCAGAATTTGAAATAGAACCAGTGGCAATATAATCAAATTTGTGAATTTCACATCCAATCATTGGATGTTAATCAAAAGTACAACATAGAAATATAAATTTGAACCAATAAACAATCTTAGTCTTACTTCAAACCTACTCCTGTGTATGTGGGTTCTTGGAGGTATCTACTAAACAATGTGTGGATCTGTAATGTCCCTATCCAGGACCTTACTCACTTTACTTAAAACTCCTAATTAGAATTTGGGTTTCTAATGCCTGATGTGATATTATTTAAGTTTGCCTTGCTCCTCACTAATTAATATTGTAATGAATTGGTTATCCTTCCCCTTCTCTCTCTCTCCTACTATATCCCCTTCCCATTCCCCCCCTCTCTCTCTCTCTCTCCCCGTTATCTCCTCTCTCTCATCACCCTCTCTCTCTATCTCGAGCTATCTCTCTCTCTCTCTCACCTTCTCACTCTCTCTCTTCCTCTCTCAGCCCCCACCACCTTCTCACTCTCTCTCTTCCTCAATGGCCGCCCATGAATTTTTTAAATGGCTGATTAATTTCCTTTGCTTCTTTCAATGGCCATCCATGATTTTTCTGTAATCTTCCAACCTTTCGTACATAGTCGTAAAATACATATTAATATATTATACATATAAAATAATATATAATATATAATGTAACATTTAATATTAATATATATTAAATAATATTTAAAATATAAAATGTATATTATATAATATTTAATATATAATATTATATATAATATATAATCTAATATATAATTCTAATATATAGTTTTTGATATTAATATATAATTAAATAATATTTAATGTAAAATGTATATTATATAATATTTAATATATATAATATATAATCTAATATATAGTTTTTAATATTAATACATATTAAATAATATTTAATGTAGAATGTATATTATATAGTATTTAATATATAATTGATATTATATAATATTTAATATATTTAATATATACCTAATATATAGTTTTTTATATATAATATATCATATGAAGGATGGAGAAATGGGGGGGAGAAAGTGGAGGGAAGGGAAAGTGAAAATTTAAAATTCTGTCATCATATTTGGGTACCCGAAAATATCAGGTACTCGATTAGGCTCAGTATTGCTTTGTGCACCAAACCTACATGGTTAACTATTGAAATGTCTCAAATACATGTTTTTCCCCTGTTTCTTTGAGTTCCAGACTTCGACAATGTAGCTGACAACTTTTTTTTCACTCGAATTTGATAAAATGAAAAGGGTATCTTAAGGAGATTATCAGCTTTCTATCGATATAATTGCTGTCAAATTTTGAATTTGGTAAGTAATTATTAGTTATTTTCTAATTGAGCTACCTCTAAAGTGTTGATTTATATACTGATTGAAAAATGACTATAACTTTCAGACGGTATAACATTTTTGAAATCTGAAAAATGTGTCACATTCTATGCTTCGCCTGCTATAAGGGAAAAAAAAAATTTGAATTTTGTAAAGTTTTGAATGTGTTAAGGTGGTCAGACACGGGAGTTTTTTTATTCTAAAAATGTTGTAGCAGAAAATTCATAATTAATTATTTTTTTGGAATAAAATTACAAAAAAATATGCGTCACATCCGGGCATGAGTCTACTACTTATATATTAAATCTTATAAAAAAATATTATCATTTGATCATGATTAAGGTGGTCAGACATACACCCACTTCTTATTTTTTTCCTGAAATTTTTGTACTGCTATATTGAAATCTATACTTTTCACCAATTATATTAAATTTTTTTAGAAAAGGCCTAGTAGTTTAGAAACTACATTCAATTTCCTATAGATTCTATTCTTACAACTTTTTGGTATTAGGTTGATAGCTAGTACAAATTTTCATGTCAAGTTGACTAACCCTGATTTGCAGATTTTTCATTGCCACTTTTGGGCATAGTTTGCCCCTCATGATCTTGCACATACCCTTATTATTATAATTAATATTTAGGGTTATAGTTAGGATTAAATTTTTAGGGTTAAATTTAGGTTTATGGTTACAATTATAGTTATGATCAAGGTTTAGGGTTAGGATTAGGATTAGGATATAGGATTTAATGTTAGGATTATGGTTAGGGTAAGGACATACATTATAGATAGTATTATGGTTGGATTAGGATTTTGATTATGGTTATGGTATAGGGTTGGAGTTAGAGTTGATATTAGGGTTATCCTTAGGATTATGGTTAGAATGAGGATTTAGATCATGGTTAGTATTATGGTTAAGGATTAGATTTTGATTAGGGTTGGGATTAGGGCTTATGATAAGGATTATCAACAGGGTTAGCATTTACATCATGGTTAGTAAATTATGGTTAGGGTTGGTATTTTTATTATGATAGACATTAGGGCTTATGATTATGATTATAATTAGGGAGATAGAGTTTACATCATGGTTAGTATTAGGGTTAGGGTTAGGATAAAGGTTTAAGTTCATGCTTAAAGTGTGGATTTAGATCATGGTTATTATTATGGTTAGGGTTGGGGTTGTGATTAGGGTTATGATTTAGGGTTAGGATTATCATTAGGGTTATGGTATACATATTGGTTAGTATAAGGTATAGGATAAATTCTTTTGTGCACGACATGGTTAGAGTTATGGTTATATTTAGGGTTCATGTTATGATTATAGTAACAAATATAGGAGTTAGTAATTAGGTCTACTAGGGTTTAGAATTTATGATGAGGGTTTACCATTTTGATTTATAGTTTATCTTAATATATAGGATTTAGTGTTTAACATTTTGAATTATAGTTTAGCAATTAAGTTTAGGATTAGGGTTTAAAATTTAGGATCTATTGTCTGGTTAGGATTAGGTTTAGGATATTATGGTAAAGGTTAGGGTTTTCTTAGGGTTATGATATTATGGTTAGGGTTAGGGTTAGCATTAGGGTTTAGCATTTAGGATTATGGTTAAGATTATACTTAGGGAGAGGTTTTAGGTTTATTTTTTGGATTATGATTATGATTATGATTATGATTATGATTATGATTATGATTAGGGTTATGATTGGGATTAGGTTTAGGGTTAAGATTTATATCATGGTTAGGATTAGAGTTTGAGTTAGGGGTGTTATTACAGTGAGAGTTATAATTATGATTAGAATTAGAATTATGATTAAGGTTACCTGAATAAGGTTAAGGTTCTGATTATACTTTGGTTAGGATTTAGATTAGGCTTTTGTTGGGATTAATATTAGGGTTTGGTTATGGTGAATATTAGGGTTAGGATTAATACTATAGTTATAGTCAGGATAAATTATAGTTAGGGTTTAATTAGGGATATAGTTGTAGTTCAATTAGTGTTATGGTTGAAGCACAATTAGGGTTAGAGTTAAGGTTAGGTTAGGGTTAGTAATCAATTAGAGTGAAATATTTGAGTTATAGTTAGGGTTGAAGTTAACTATACTTAGGTATTAATTATGGTAAGTGTTTGATTATGGATAAGGTATGATTATACTTAGGGTTATAATTAGAGCTCAATTAGAGCTAGAGTTAGGGTTATGATTTAATTGTATTCAGATTAGGGTTAAGTTGAGTGTTAGATTTCAATGGTCATTTTATTTAGAATTTATATAAGTTAAGATTTAGCTAGGTTTAAAATTACAGTTATAGTTCAATTTTGTTTAGTAATATGGTTAGGGTTTAATTTATCAAGTGGCCCCTTTTTTTTAATCTTAGTTAGGGTTAGGTTCATCTTGGGTTTTAATGTTTAATATGATATAGAATTAAGGTTGGGGTTCAACCTAGTTTTTCAAGGTTTATTTTTTCTATTTCTTCAATAGGTCTCTTCTGATCTAATATTTTAGGTATAAAGTTTAATTTGACTTAATATTTAATTAAGATTAGGGTTAGGATTGTAATTTTTTTAAAGGTTAGTGTTAAATTTGGTTTAGTGTTGGAGTAAAGTCTCAATTTGGTTTAGGGTAATATTTCAAGAGACCTCTTAGTCATTTTTTCTTTCTTCCTTATAATTTTTATTTTTGATAAAAATGGACAAAGCCATCGATTTTTATTATTAAAAACTACTTCAGAGGGGCTCTAGGAGGAAAAAAGTAGGAAGAAAACCTCCCTTCTCAAAATGGACAAAGCCATCAATTTTTATTATTAAAAACTACTTCAGAGAGGCTCCAAGAGGAAATAAGTAGGAAGAAAACCTCCCTTCTCAACCAATATATTCCTTATAGGTTTTTGATTAAGGTAAAAATGGGTTTTGAAGGGGCCTCGAAACCCTTTACAATCAGATTTTGGAGGGAATCTAGAACCCAAAAAAAGTGAATCACTGCATAGGATATATAATTTCAAACCAGCAGCCCAGAATGAAGAAACAAACAACAACTACTAAAGATAAGACACTTAGATCCATGTTGCCCAAAAAATAGGCCTAAGCCTCACACCATTTAGTTTGCTGGAGAATTACATCTCTCCAAGGATATATCCAGGGTTCTAACAAGGAACCCAAAAAGCTCAACACCACCATCATAGGGTAAAATAGCCCCAAAATCTTTCTTTAACCATAACCAAAAACCCTCAGCCATGATGGGCCCTTGAAAATTTTTAGCATCAATTTGCAGACTCCTACCAGTATTCAGAAAAGCAACAACCCCCAAAAACTTTAACAGTTGAGACATGCAGATGCCCTCAATCGCATCTTTAATAAGACATCTAGTACTCAAAGCCATAACGATCTGCATCAAGAAGATAGCTCTATGATTACCTTTAGTGTCATTCCACTTGGTACTATGCCTAGAAGGAATAAAATCCCAAAACCACAAACCTTCCAGCACCAAAGTCATATCCTGAGCACTAAAATGGCATCCCAAAACAACCCTCTCCACCTAGTTAAACGAAGGGTCATCCTCTAGCCAGTTCCAAAGCGCCATCATGTAGTTCAAAGAGGGAAGAAACCACTTGCAGCTACTAGCCTCCACCCAATAGCCACTGTCCACCTCTATAGGATGGGCTTCCACCTCAATGGCATCTTCCCCCTCTATAAGATTCAGGGAAGAAGAGAGCAGAAGTAGAGAAGGACTCCTCCACCAGGAAACTGTGCAAAAACAACTTGCCTCAATAGGGATGTACTCCCCCTCAATAGGAGTATTGCACAGAGGAAAAAAAATGGAGAAAGAATAGTCCCTACACCAAATAAAAGCATAGGCCAAGGGAGGGACAAAACCGTCTATGACAGGAAACAGAATAGAATGGGAAGAGACAATCTTAGCCTTAGTGAAGTCCAGCCTTCTGGAAATAGCTGTGAAGGGAAAAACCTTACTGCACAAAGGATCCTTATAGGTTATGTTGTTCTTTTAAGCATTAATTGACAAAAAATATCATATATTTAAATTTGAAGTATTTCTCTAGAAAATTTATTATTTGCGTAATGATAGAGATATATTTTCCCCTTTCTATGCTAATCATATTATCTTAATTAATTAAATAATAGAAAATTCATAAAATTTATAATTGAATGTGAAGACAACAAATAGATAGAAATAATATTTTTCTAATATGGTCCCTTAAATCTTGGACTTTCTCATTTTTTTCATAATCTTTATGACAACATCTAGAATTTAATCATATCTATTTGATTGAATTTATCTCACCCCCTGGTCTCACAATTTTATTTTTAAAATGATCACCTCAACCTAGTTTATTGGTCACATTAAAATTTCCAAGCTCTCTATTGATTTGAAAATATGGCCTCCAATGACATGCAATGATTGCAAGATTTGCATAAAATAGATTTCTTGAAAATTCAATTGGCATATTTTAAACCATATTATTTGGCATTGTTCTCCCTACTTTAGGAAAGATGTTCTACACATTGCAGAATGATTTTGGAATCACAGACAAAGAAGTTGAAGAAGATTTACAAACTTTAAAGCTAATGTAAGAAAATGTAAAGCCTTACTCAACAACCTTTTTTAGCATCCTCCTTGTGTCTGCTAAATGAAAGCATGCAACCCCTTCTTCTTTCGATGATCTAGAGAAATGAATTACAGATTAAATCATAAATACTCTCTGCACAAAATATATATAGGATTTTGAACTAATTATCAAATTTAATAAATTAAATAATATGGCAGCATAGCCCTCTATATTTTTTATCAAACATTTAAGCCAAATATAATAGTAGAAATTAAATGTTAAATATAAAAACTATATAAAATAAATTATTAAAGCTAAATCTTAAAGAATTTACAATTTTAAATAAGGAAGAAGAAAAAAATTTCACCATTGCAAATGAATAATCTAAAAAATCTAAATCTAAAGCAATATGGTGGCATTTCCCTCCATATTTAAATTTAAATCTAAATATTATTTAACTACATTTTAAATAAAATAATGATCAAAATATAAATCTAAAAGAAATCTAAATATAAATTTAACTCTAAAACTAAAACTAAATCTTAAAGATTTTTTGATTTTTTTTTTGGCAAAATGGCAAACCCACTAGATATAGAATTATATAAATTATACACTGATTCAAAAGGAGCTCAAGGGGAAAAGAAATAGGGAAGAAAACCCCCCATCCCCACCCCTGGATGTGTTATCCAAAGTGTTACAAAATAGTCCATTTGGACCAACATTTCAACCATAATTTTTCAAACCCTATGAACTAAAGACTGAATAGGAAACATATAACAGAGATACCACAACCATACATGTCAACAATGCTTGAAAAAACTTCCCTACCAACTCAGAGAAAAAGACCAAAATGCTACCAGCTATCTTCAATTTGCACAAAAATCAAGTTACCATCATCTTGTAGACACCTTCAAAAAACTACCATAGACCCACGGGCTGAACAAGAAGTGGGAGAAAAATCTGTTAATATTAAGCTAGGTGCCTCACATCTTACCTTTACCCTTGCTTGGAGCACACCCATTTCTAGATGCCCAGGATGATATATCCATATTGCATATAGACTGATGTAATATTACATTTTGATTACAGAACATCCCAACTTTTCGACATATGAGGCCCCTCGCACATATTACAATCGACATTCCTCAAGAAATTTTGGAAATTTGTTCCTGTGTACTGGTATAAACTCCCATTCCCAGTCTCCCTTAGGCCCATCCACTCCCAAGTTGGCAAGATAGTCAGAAAAACTATTTTCTTCCCTGTAATAGTGCAATAGCGTGTATGACAAGAATCGAGAGAGAAGCTTAACCACTTCTTGGAGAACATATTGGATTTCCCAATTTACTATATATTTGGTCGTTAAGAAGGATATAATCAAAAGGGAGTCTCCTTCAATTATATGTAAGTCTACAACACCTAATCTTAGGGCAAGCCTCACTCCACAAAGAATAGCCCTTGCCTTAGCCATGTTATTTGACCCATTTGGAAGCCTACAGTGAGTAGCTACCAAGATGGATTTGTCTACCCTTCTAATCACAAAACCTACACCTAATTTCTTGGGGTTCCCTTTACATGCACCATCAAAGTTTAGTTTGTAGAATTGGGAATCCTGAGGGGTCCATTTGATGTCTTTCCTGGCTTGTAGTTTAGGCATTTTCCCAATAAGAACCCCTTTGAACGGGATAGATATGAGTTTCCACTTGTTTATAATTGTGTTATCGAAAGATGAAAATGGAGATGATAATGTCTTGACCTTTGAGACATATGCATTTACCATTTCTGAAACATATTTCTCCACCAATGTGCAGACCTGAGTCACCGATGCCTTCTATTTTCTGAAGATTCTCTTGTTTCTCTCCCACCATATGCACCACACAACTACAGCTAGAATCACTTTCCAGATTACTGAGAAGAAAGACTCAGTATGTGGTAAAGGCCACTACTACAGAATCCCATGAAGTGTGGTATGAAGGGGGCCTTACCACCCGAGCCTATTCAAAGTCCATTTCCATATTTCTTGAGCATAATTGCACCCTGCCAAGAGGTGATTGGAATCCTTTAGCTCTTTCCCACATAGAAGACATGGGAAAGTATCTGAGATGCTAAGGTGTTTAAGGTGTGTGCTGGATAGGATCCTATCTTGAATGGATAACCACACACAAACCCCAATTTTGGGAAGAATAACATTGTGCCAAGGAAACTTTAGGATAGGATTAGTAGTATTAGCACTTGTAGATAATGATTTATATCCCTCTTTGACTAAGTACCTACCTAAATTGTGTTTAGTCCAAATCAGCTTGTCCGATGTGCCATTAATAGATAGGAAATGTTGCCTAAGAATATCCTCCAACTCCGTCTCTCAAAAACATCAATGGGTAAGAGAGAGAGGTCCTTCCACTTAGCTCTACCTTCACTAAAGGTAAAATAATTTTCTAATTTCACCCCCTAGTGCTATTCCAATATGATTCTAGATTGTAGGAGGTGCAGATAGGTGGATAATTGGGGAAAACCATTCCATGAGTCCTGCCAAAATAGAGCCTAATTTCCTGAATTAATAACCCAAGATAGGTGTGGAACTATAATACCTCTATTTTTTACAATGAAGTTCCACATAACTAACCCCAATGGAGGATTAAAAAGTGAAAATATTCTAGCTGGGTCATTCGATTCAAGATATTTGGTTCTAATGAGCTTCGCCCATAAACTATGTGGGCACTCATACATTTTCCATGATAACTTTGTACCAAGGCTCAGATTTCTTTCTAGAATTCATTGGAATCCTAAGCCCCCAAAATCTTTGGTTTTATAGAATATTTTCCAAGACACCAAAGGGACCTTCTTCTTGTCATCCATGTTACCTTTCTAGATAAAATTTCTCAGGCATTTCGTTATGTTCTTCATCACTCTTGGAGGGCAAGAATAACTGTCATGATGTAGTTGGGAATAAAGCTAAGGATAGATTTTTCCAATAGTATTTTACCTACTAAAGAGATCCATCTAGCTTTCCATGAAGCTATTCTCTCTTTGATACTGGACAAGACTCCATCCCAGAATGTGATCTTGGTTTTACCTTGGAAGAAGGGGATGCCTAGGTACTTACAAGGGGTTTTAGCTACCAAGAACCCAAATAGCTACCAAGAACCCAAATATCCGTTGAATTTCTCTTGAAGCTTTGGGATCCATATTGAAGACGAAAATTTTAGATTTAACCACATTTAATTTTTGACCTGAGGCCTCACAATATTCTATGAGTGTATTCTTGATGTTTCTAGCTTCCTTGACATTTCCTTTTCCAAACAATAATGAGTTATCAGCAAAAAGTGTATGTGAAATTGTTAGAGGAGACTGTTGGATACAAATTCCTTCCCACAAGCCCATAGATCTTTTGAAAGATATGAGTCTACTAAGCCCTTCAGCCAAAATGATAAAGAGAAAAGGAGAGAGGGAGTCCCCCTGTCTGACTCCTTGAGATGATGAGAAATATCCACATGGGGTACCATTGATCATAACATAAAACTTTTCTCCCAAGATGCAAGACATGATCCATTTAATTGATTTTTTATCCAAGCCCATTTTGTCCATAATTAGTCTTAAAAACTTCCAGTTAACCCTGTCATATGCTTTAGTCATGTCCAGTTTGAGGATCATGGCTAGAAGGCCTTCTTCCTAAATGGAATGTACCACTTCATGGGCAATTAAGGCCCCTTCTATAGTATCTTTCCCTGGGACAAAACCACCTTTTGTTCTGAGATGATTTTTGGAATCAATTTGCCTAACCAATTGGCCATTATTTTATAGAAGAATTTATAGATACTATTGCATAAAGACATTGGGTGGAAGTCTAAAAAGGAGGAAGGAAGTTGGCACTTGGGAATGTGAGTGATGGTTGTGTTATTGAACTGCTTAAACTTGCACAAATGTCTTCTTGATTCTTCAACAGCCTTTAGGAGTCAGACCATTTGGGCTTGGAGCCTTATCTCCATTCATAGAAAATACCACATAACTCACCTCTTCTAGGGAAAATGGGGCCGTCAACACCTTAATGTCCATGTCTGAGACAATACTAGAAATGCAATTTAAGATGTTTGGAGCTAGTAGGGGATTTGGATCTTCCTCCGCAGATAAGAGATCAGAAAAAAATCTGACTGCCTCCAATTGTATATCCTTTTCTTTTGTGAGAACGGTTTCATAATTGTTATCCTTGATTTGGAAAATAGAGTTTTTGTTCCTTTTCACTTAAGCAGACATGTGAAAAAAGGTGGTAATCATGTCCCCCTCCCTTAACCAAAGCTCCCTAGATCTTTTCCTCTAGAATATTTCCTCTCGGCAAAGTACTTCCTCTAACTATTGGGTGAGAGTTTTCTGATTCTCATACACTTGTTGAGTCAAACCTTGATTCAAGATGAGCTCATTTATGTCTTCGAGTTACCTTTGGATGTCATCTTTTTGTTTGAAAATGTTCCCAAATGATGCTATGTTCTATGATTTTATGTTCATTTTCATAAAAGATAGTTTTTCAATGGCTAGTCTGAACATAGCTGATCCTGCCTCAAAAGGGGCTTGATACCACCAAGTTTGTAATAAGTCTTGGAAATTAGCATCCCTAGACCACATTTTCTCAATTTTGAAATATGGATGTGGCTTGAAAGCTGATAGATCCAGCTAAATTTTTGTTGTAACTGGTAGATGATTTGATCTAGTTAAGGTAAGAATTGAGGATGAACAATAGCCATGTTCAAGAAACCAAATCGAGTTTACCAAAAACCTGTTCAATCTTGCACCAACAAAATGCAGTCCTTTATGCTTGTTGGTCCAAGTAATTTTAGCATTTAAGGGGACACAATCCATTAACTAATTGCCTTCAATGAAATCCCTAAAATCATTTGTAAAACTAAAACTAAATTTAAAACTAAAATTAGAATTATATAAAAAAATAAATTATTAAATACAAGATAAAAATATCACCTTGATATTTGGTTGGTTGGTTGTTCTTGAAATGGGCTTCCTACAAATGAAATGAGGAGACACTCTTTTATAATCTGAGAGTGTCTCTTCATATTCCCCAAAAATTTCCTTTTCTAATTCTTTTGCCTCTCTAAATTCCAAAACAATAAAATAAAATACTCTAATTTTTTAACAAAAATTAACTTATTATTCATCCATGTGGTTTCCCTATTTTCTCAAGTCCTATTATTTTGGGCACTATTATTTTGTCCTTGCCATTTGACTTCCTATTATTTTGGCCTTCTATTATTTTTTGTATTGGCATTGGAATTTATGATTTATTTAAATTTATAGTTTTGTAACTTATTTATTTAATTTAAAAAATTTATTATATAAAATAAATGTTAAATATAAAAACTATACAAAACAAAGTATTAAAACTACATCTTAAAGATTTTCCAATTTTAAATAAGGAAGAAAAAAATATTTTTTACCATTTTAAACCATTGCAAATGAATAATCTAAATCTAAAGCACCATGACGATATTTCCCTCCATATTTAAATTTAAATCTAAATATTAAAATTAAATATTAAATGAAATAATGATTAAAATCTAAATCTAATATAGATATAAATCTAAATCTAAATCTAAAATTAAAACTAAATTCAAATCTTAAAATATTAAAACTAAATCTTAAATATTTTCCAAGTTTAATTAAGGAAGAAGAAAGATTTTTCACCATTTTAAGCCACTCTAAATGTAACGCCCTGCCAGGGGACCCAAGAGATTAACACTAAAAGCTATGCTAAGTTATGCAACAATTTTTTTTTTTTTTTGTTTACTAAAGTTAACAAGCACATTGAACATAGACTCATAATGATTTACATTCATGAATTTGAATAAACACATCATTTCATTTTCGTTCTCAAGGGTCCCTGATGTAGTATTACGTTGTCGAACAAACACTACGCTAACATGATCTGATGCTAAAGAACAGTTAAGTACATACTAAAAGAAAGTTCATTTCTCTAAATCAAACTACATTACATCATATGATCACCTACATCCACTACACATGTCGTAGGGTATGTGGTGATATTTAATACAATTACATTTATCAAATGTATCCTGGATCCACGCAGGGATCAATAATAATCAAATAAATCTCCTACAAGTACAAGATAATAACATCTGACATCTGATACATGAATCTGCAACAATGGTGGTAATCTGGTCCAAGTAATAATCAGGTGATGGAGGATATCCGCAATAGTCTCAATGGAGAAGTACACTACCTCCCGACCATGTGGAACCCAGAGGTCCACCCCACCGTGCTAGGGAGATAACACCAGGCTCACGCACATACTAAGGACCAATCCCGATCACCACCTAGAAAGATATCTCTAGAACAAGAGGGTATACGGGTTACCAGAGGCACTGACCTACGTAGGATATCTAAGGTGTGAGTAGGAAGGTGTCATCACGCAGATCCACCCTTGAGTTTAGTCCTGAAGGTTCCTCACTGAACCGACGGCACTCAAGTGATCATACGTGGCATCGATATCTCTCATGAAGACAAGTATATCAATGATCCACCCTTGAGTTTAGTCCTGAAGGTTCCTCACTGAACTGACGGCACTCAAGGCATGGATGAAGTATCACAAATTATCTTTTTAATGTTTTCCTAACTAGATCAATTTTTATAATGTTATCACTAGAATTAAGGAACTTGTCAATGGATGATCCATCAGCCACTTGTGGGCCTCGGCGATCCATTGCAAGCCACCCCCTACATCACATCTAGATAACCTACCCTAGTCTCTCAACAATACCCATCCTGGTATGTGGCCACATATGTCATATTAAGTACCAAGCAAACAGATAAACAAGTAAAACATATTCCCATTTCAAAACATAACACCACTTGGCCACTAATTCAAATTTAATCCACCAGGAGGAAATAATAACAAGATCAGTTTGACATCCCAATTCCAAGTCTGACATCGAAACATCTCAAAAATCAAAACAACAATAGATCAGAGATATGCAAATCATCATAAACATCAACAATCATAAAGATAAACTTACATCCACGACACATACCCGACCTCTGGATTTCACCCCCTAGTTGGTCATCTAATCCCGTATGCAAAACCACTACAACAACAGTAAATTTAACTTGCACAAACAATATATGCAAGAGAACATCTTACACAAGTAATTAACATGTCGTAAGATAAGAAAGGACATAAGGATCATGTTAACATGTAATTTGCTCACACTAATTAATCACACCAATCAGAATATCCATGTCTACAATAAAATGACCATATTGTTAACACTAACAATGCCTATTATAACTTGAGTTAATGAGAACGTTTAATTATCTAATGAAAAGATTATATAATACCAACTTCAAATACGCACTCGTAAAGTACAATTAAAGGATAAATCAATAAGTTTACTAATAATAATGCTATAACACCTATTGATAACATTCAATTACTAAGACTAAACTAAATACCAAAACAATAATGAATTGACTAATAAGATTAAATTAATGGTTAATAAAACATTCACATTATAGAAACTATTATCCCAAGGTTCAATTAAATATCAAGTCCAATTTATATTGCACTAGTTTAAAGAACAATTGAATACAATGTTTAATGTGAATAAAATACAATCTTATTAAATCCTAAACAACCCTATTATAACTCATCCCCATATTTATCCTTAATAGAAAACATCACATCACCTAATCATCATGAGACAACAAGTGGGCTATCAAAGATAAAATTGTTAAGTTAATTAGGCCCTAAAAGATTTGCTTAGAAATTTAAGGGAAAGCAAGACATAATGAGGATACATAGGGGCCCACCAAATCCCAAGTACTTCATACAAGTACCAAGCTCCAAGGTGGCGCCCAAAGATGGCAAGTGGTTTGAACAAGAAAAGAAAATAATTAATGAAAAGGCATGGGCTAGAAACTCACACCACTTTTTGCTTGGAGAATGCATCATCATTTATTGAGTACTTGGACAGTACTTTATGACAAGGCATGGGTCAATTAGAGATGGAGTAAAAAGGACAGTCAAACATTCACGAGAAAGAATGGAGTAAAGGGAGAATGACATGTGGCGAGGACTTGGGCTTTGGCCCACATAAAGTTAATTTCCATTTTTTTTTTGTTTGTTTGACATTTATTAGCTCATTGAAGTTTGCAAAAATCTCCAAGTGGATGGATTGAAAGGAAAGTAAGTGGAGTGTGGGAGAGAGATTGATGTGATGGCCTCCCTAATGCATTCAATTTGGTCAGTCCTCAAGAACCCATATGCAATATTATTATGACATTGTTTATTTAATTTTTTTTTTTGAATTTGTTTTGCAAGGCATGGCGTGGGTCCCAAATTGTGTTGGAAGGGTAAGAGTTGCATTGAATTTGAATATATATTTTCTTATTTTAAAATACAAGGTGGTTGAAAATATTATTAATTAATGACTGTGTTTTTTGAAAAGTATGGGAATTCTTTTCCTCATACATTTTCCAGAAAGCTGGAAGTGCCAATTTTATTAAAAACTTAGTTTATTTTTTGATATCCCATGCAAGAATGGTTTGTTTCCACATTTGTTTACCAAGATAAAATACTAATTCTTTCAATTTAGATTAATTATATGATCAATTAAATGAATAATATGGCAAGTATTTGAATCAAAACACAACTATGCTCCCTTGAGTCATGAAATAACAAATTCTTTCCCTTCCAAACTTGGATTTCACCAATGGTTGAGTTTGAGAGGTTTGAAAGTTTGTGATGTTAAAACTCTCCATTACAAACTAAAATTCTCATGGTTTAATTTCTTCACTCTACATTTTTGAGGAGGTAAATACGTGCTCTCAATTGTTGAAAACTTAAAACTAAATTGAAACATAATAAAAGAATTCAAAACCTACCTGGTTCTCAAACAGGTTGATGAAGTCCAGCCCCTCTACTGCTATCTGAATCTGCTCCCACAAGCTCAATCCCTTCTCTTCTTGCTTTCTTCTTCTTCTCCAAGCCTTCTCTTCTCTCTCTATTTTCTTCTCTCAATTTTGCATATGGAAAAGAATAATAATGACCCCTTTCTTTTTCAATTCCTCCCCATACCTCTATTAATTGCACTTTCTCCTACAACCTATTATTTTATTCTTTTTCTAAAGTGACATAGAATTTCATCTTATTTCCTTTTTTTTTTTTTTTTTTTTTATCCATCATTTAAATTAGAATATGTCACTCTCATATATCTCCAATTTATACAATAAGTTGAATCTATATACAAATAAATTATATATATATATATATATATATATATATATATATATACATACAAATAATAATATTATTATTACAAGTGACATAAGGTATACATATATATATCTAATCATATTTTATCATACTAATAACAATATACTTACTAATACATAGCATAACATAAACTGCTAACATAATTAACATATCAATCACCAACAACTAGATACGACACATGCAAGGAATAATCCTAGGATCAATATCATGCTCAATAGAGGAAATGTATCCAATTCATTATGCCAGAACGAATTCGAATCGAGTAAGTCAAGTAGGTTTCCGTCCATTCCTATAGGACGATTAGGTTGGGCTAGGGAATTGGCCTAAGTGCTAACTCCCCTTCTCTGCCATTGAGACATAATGAGGGCACGCTCATCCTGTCAAGCCAGGGAAGTCGATGCCTGGTACTTGCAACCTGCATAAAACTACTGCATGTACATGTGCATATATAAACATAATAGAAGACAATGGTAGGGATGGCTGGGACATGTGGACCCGACTCAATGCAGGTAACTAAGCCTCCTCCACTATCATACATGCACATCAAACAGAAAAGAAGACATACATGAGAACAAACACGATACCATACACATGCGGGTATGGGATAAGTACCAGATATGAATAATCATCTAAATTACATCAATTAATACATGCATATGAAACATCATATAAAATCCATCATTACTAAATTTAACCATCACATAATGTTTTTGGTTCAGATCTAAGCATGATAATCAACATCAAAGTATAATTGTTTAATTACACACCATAATATAAATATGAAATATGTCTGGTCTAATCCACTAAGGTAAAATAGTATCAGCTAAAACATAGTCTCAACAGTAATAAGCTGCGAGGGGTATTACACTAAATGAATAATCTAATTAATCTAACTAAGCTAATATGACGACATTGCACTCAATATTTAAATTTAAATCTAAACATTAAAACTAAATATTAAATGAAATAATGATCATAATCTAAATCCAAGATAAATTTTAATCTAACTCTAAAACTAAAACAAGAACTAAATCTAAATCTTAAAGTATAAAAACTAAATATTAAATATTTTCTAATTTTAAGTAGGGAAAAAGAAATCTTTTTCACCATTTTGAACTATTCTAAATGAATTATATAAATAATCTAAATCTAAAACAATATGACGACATTGCCCTACATATTTAAATTTAAATCTAAATATTAAATGAAATAATGATAAAAAACTAAATCGAAGATAAATCTAAATCTAAATCTAAATCTAACTAAAACTAAAACTAAATGTAAATGTAAAACTAAAACTAAATCTAAATCTAAATCTAATTCTAATTCTAATTCTAATTTTAAATCTAAAACTAAAACTAAAACTAAATTTAAAACTAAAATTAAAACTAAAACTAAAATTATATTAAAAAAATAAATTTTTAAATACAAGATAAAAATATCACCTTTGATAGTTGGTTGGTTGGTTATTCTTGAAATGGGCTTCCTACAAATGAAATGAGGAGACACTCTTTTATAATATGCGAGCATCTCTTCATATTCTCCAAAAGCTACATTTTCTATTTCTTCTCTCCAAATTTCAAAAAAATAAAATAAAAGACTCTAATTTTTTTAAAAAATAACTTATTATTCATCTATGTGGTGCCACTATTTTTTCAGCTCCTATTATTTCAGGTACTATTATTTCATCCTTACCATTTAACTTCCTATTATTATGGCCATCTATTATTTTCTATCTTGACAATGGAATTTATGATTTATTTAAATTTATAATTTTTTAATGTATTTATTTAATTTAATAGTTTTTATTGTAGAAATTAAATGTTAAATATAAAAACTATACAAAACAAAGTATTAAAACTAAATCTTATAGATTTTTCAATTTTAAATAAAGAAGAAGAAAGTTTTTTCACCATTTTAAACTATTGCAAATGAATAATCTAAATAGTCTAAATCTAAAACAATATAACGACATTTTCCTCTATATTTAAATTTAAATCTAAATATTAAATGAAATAATGATCAAAATCTAAATCTAAATCTAAGAGAAATATAAATTTGAATCTAACTCTAAAATTAAAACTAAATTCAAATCTTAAAATATTAAAATATTAAAACTAAATCTTAAAGATTTTCCTATTTTAATTAAGGAAGAAGAAAGATGTTTCACCACTTTAAACCATTCTAATTGAATAATCTAGTTAATCTAACTCTAAACTAATATGGCGAGATTGCCCTCCATATTTAAATTTAAGTCTAAATATTAAATTAAATATAAAATAATGATCATAATTTAAATCTAAGAGAAATTTCAATCCAACTCAAACTCAAACTCAAACTAAATCTAAATCTTAAAGTATTAAAATTAAATATTAAATATTTTTTAATTTTAATTAAATCTAGGATAAATCTAAATCTAAATCTAACTGAAACTAAGACTAGATCTAAATTTAAAACTAAAACTAAATCTTATTCTAATTTTAAATCTAAAACTAAAACTAAAATTAAATTTAAAACTAAAACTAAAATTATATAAAAAAAATAAATTATTCAATAAAAAATATCACCTTGATATTTGGTTGGTTGGTTGGTTGCTCTTGAAATGGGCTTCAAATAAATGAAATGGGGAGACAGTCTTTTATAATTTGAGAGCGTCTCTTCAGGTGTATTTTCTAAATTTTTTCTTCTGCAAATTTCAAATAATAAAATAAAAGACTATTTTTTTAAAAAAATATTAACTTATTATTTATCCATTTGGTGCCCCTATTTTTTTAGGTCCTATTATTTCAAACACTATTAGAATTTATGATTTATTTAAAATTATAATTTTTTATAACATATTTATTTAATTTAATAATTTTTATTATAGAAATTAAATGTTAAATATAAAAACTATACAAAACAAAGTATTAAAACTAAATCTTAAAATTTTCCAATAATAAAGAAGAAGAAAGATTTTTCACCATTTTAAACTATTGCAAATGAATAATCTAAATAATCTAAATCTAAAGCACTATGGCAACATTTCCCTCCATTTTTAAATTTAAATCTAAATATTAAAACTAAATATTAAATGAAATAATCATCAAAATCTAAATCTAAGAGAAATATAGATATAAATCTAACTTTGAAATTAAACCTAAATTCAAATATTAAAATATAAAAATTAAATCTTAAAGATTTTCCATTTTTAATTAAGGAAGAAGAAATATTTTTCACCATTCTAAATGAATAATCTAAATCTAAAATAATATGGTGACATTGCCCTCCATATTAAAATTTAAATATAAATACTAAAATTAAATATTAAATGAAATAATGATCATAAGCTAAATCTAAAAGAATTTTTAATTTTAACTCTAAAACTAAATCTAAATCTAAATCTTAAAGTAATAAAATTAAATATTAAATATTTTTTAATTTTAATTAAGGAAGACGAAATATTTTTCACCATTTTAAACCATTCTAAATGAATAATCTAAATAATTCAAATCTAAACTAATATGGCAACATTGCCCTCCATATTTAAATTTAAATCTAAATATTAAATGAAATAATGATAAAAAATTAAATGTAAATGTAAAACTAAAATTATATTTTCACCATTTTAAGCCATTGCAAATGAATAATCTAAATAATGTAAATCTAAAGTAATATGGTGACGTTTCTCTCCATGTTCAAATTTAAATCTAAATGTTACAACTAAATATTAAATAAAATAATGATCAAAATCTAAATCTAAGATAAATATAAATCTAAATCTAACTCTAACTCTAAAATTAAAACTAAATTCAGATCTTAAAATATTAAAACTAATTCTTAAAGATTTTTCAATTTTAATTAAGGGAGAAGAAATTTTTTTCACAATTTTAAACCATTCTAAATGAATGATCTTATTAATCTAATTCTAAACTAATATGGTGATATTGCCCTTCATATTTAAATTTAAATCTAAATATTAAATAAAATAATGATCATAATCTAAATCCAAGAGAAATTTTAATCTAACTTTAAAACTAAAACTAAATCTAAATCTAAATCTAAATATTAAAGTACTAAAACTAAATATTAAATATTTTCAAATTTTAATTAAGGAAGAAGAAAGATTTTTCACCATTTTAAACTATTCTAAATGAATAATCTTATGAATCTAAATCTAAACCAATATGGTGACATTACCCTCCATATTTAAATTTAAATCTAAATATTAAATGAAATAATGATAAAAAATTAAATATAAAATAAATCTAAATGTAAATCTAACAAGAGAACGACCTCGTTGTTACGTGATTTTATTCGTAAATGTGATGCATATATGAATGATGTTATAAATATTTGTAAATGCATAATTTGATGTAAATGTAATTATGTAAATGTAAATGTAAATGTTAAATATCGACTAGGCATGCTAAGTGTGCAATGTCATGTGTACTTTTTGTGAGGTGTCACTTGACATTTGTGTAGTGTGTTGGCATGCCTTAGTGGAATGTGGACCCTACCTTACCCATTAGGTTATCTTGTGTATCCCTGGGCTTAGTTAGTGGTTTAGGGAACCAAGGTTATGTCATCATGATTCCATTTTCAGATGCAAAATCAAATTTAAATCTAAATCTAACTGAATCTAAAACCAAATCTAAATGTAAAACTAAAACTAAAACTAAATCTAATTCTAATTTTAATTTTAAATCTAAAACTAAAACTAAATTTAAAACTAAAACTAAAATTATATAAAAAAATCAATTATTAAATACAAAATAAAAATATCACCTTGATATTTGGTTGGTTGGTTTCTCTTGAAATGGGATTCCTACAAATGAAATGAGGAGACACTCTTTTATAATCTGAGAACATCTCTTGATATTCTCCAAAAAGGTGAATTTTCTAATTCTTTTGCCTCTCCAAATTCTAAATAAAATAAAATAAAAGACTCTAATTTTTTTTTAAAAATTAACTTATTATTCATCTGTGTGGTGCCCTTATTTTTCAAGTCTTATTATTTGCGACACTATTATTTTGTCCTTTCCATTTGACTTCATATTATCTTGGTCATCTATTATTTTCTACATTCGTGTTGGAATTTATGATTTATTTAAATTCATAGTTTTATAACTTATTTATTTAATTTAATAATTTTTATAGTTTTATAACTTATTTATTTAATTTAATAATTTTTATTATAAAAATTAAATGTTAAATATAAAAACTATACACAACAAAGTAGTAAAACTAAATATTAAAGATTTTACAATTTTAAATAAGGAAGAAGAAATATTTTTCACCATTTTAAACCATTGCAAATGAATAATTTAAATCTGAAGCAATATGGTGACATTTCGCTCCATATTTAAATTTAAATTTAAATATTAAAATAAAATATTAAATGAAATAATGATCAAAATCTAAATCTAAGAGAAATATAAATCTAAATTTAACTTAAAAATTAAAATTATATTCAAATCTTAAAATATTAAAATTAAATCTTAAAGATTTTCCAAATTTAATTAAGGAAGAAGAATGATTTTTTATCATTTTAAACTTTCTAAATGAATAATCTAATTAATCTAAATCTAAACTAATATGGCAACATTTTCATCCATATTTAAATTTAAATCTAAATATTAAAACTAAATATTAAATAAAATAATGATCATAATCTAAATCCAAGAGAAATTTTAATCTGATTCTAAAACTAAAACTTAAACTAAATCTAAATCTTAAAGTATAAAAATTAAATATTAAATATTTTCTACTTTTAATTAAAGACGAAGAAAGATTTTTCACAATTTTAAACCATTCTAAATGAATAATCTAAATCTAAATTAATATCATGACATTGTCCTCCATATTTAAATTTAAATTTAAATATTAAATAAAATAATGATCAAAAAATAAATCTAAATGTAAAACTAAAACTTAAACTAAATATAAATCTAATTCTAATTCTAATTTTAAATCTAAAATTAAAACTAAAACTAAATTTAACACTAATTCTAATTATATAAAAAAAATTATTAAATACAAAATAAAAATATCACCTTGATATTTGGTTGGTTGGTTGCTCTTGCTCTTGAAATAGACTTCCTACAAATGAAATGAAAAGACACTATTTTATAATCTAGAGCGTCTCTTCATATTCTCTAAAAGGTGCATTTTCCAATTCTTTTGCCTCTCCAAATTCTCAAAAAATAAAATGAGACTTCAATTTTTTTTAAAAAAATTATCTTATTATTCATCATTGTGGTGCCCCTATTTTTTAAGTCCTATTATTTTGTGCACTATCATTTCATCCTTCCATTTGACTTCCTATTATTTTGGCAATCAATTATTTTATGCCTTGGCATTGGACTTTATGATTTATTTAAATTTATAGTTTTGTAGCCTATTTATTTCATTTAATAGTTTTTATTGTAGAAATTAAATTTTAAATATAAAAACTATACAAAAAAAATATTAAATCAAAATCGTAAAGATTTTCCAATTTTAAATAAGAAATAAGAAATATTTTTCATCATTTTAAACCATTGCAAATGAATAATGCAAATAATGTAAATATAAGCAATATGGCAAAATTTCTATCCATATTTAAATTTAAATTTAAATATTAAATGAAACAATGATCAAAATCTAAATCTAAGATAAATATAAATCTAAATCTAACTCTAAAGTTAAAACTAAATTCAAATATTAAAATATTAAAACTAAATCTTAAATATTTTCCAATTTTAATTAAGGTAGAAGAAAGATTTTTTAGCATTTTAAACCATTCTAAATGAAAAATCTAATTAATCTAAATCTAAACTAATATGGCAACATTTCCGTCCATATCAAATTCCAGACTGCGGTCCCACGTAATGCTGGAGGTTTTCTCAACCCCTCTTTCCTACCAGCACTTGCACCGAGTGGGTTTTTTTAATCATCTTTTATAATTAATAAAATTATTGGCTTAGGCCTTTTACCAAAAAAAAAAATATTGCCCTCCATATTTAAATTTAAATCTAAATATTAATTGAAATAATGATCATAATCTAAATCCAAGAGAAATTTTAATATAGCTCTAAAACTAAAACTAAAACTAAATCTAAATCTTAAATTGTTAAAATTAAATATTAAATATTTTTTAATTTTAATTAAGGAAGAAGAAATATTTTTCACAATTTTAAACCATTCTAAATGAATAATATAAATAATCTAAATCAAACTAAAACTAAATCTAAATCTAAACTAAAACTAAATCTAATTCTAATTCTAATTCTAATTTTAAATTTAAAACTAAAACTAAAACTAAATTTGAAACTAAATTTAAAACTAAAACTAAAATTATATAAAATAAATAAATAAATTATTAAATACAAAAGAAAAATATTACCTTGATATTTGGTTGGTTGGTTTCTCTTGAAATGGGATTACTACAAATGAAATGAGGAGACACTCTTTTATAATCTGAGAGTGTCTCTTCATATTCTCCAAAAGGTGCCTTTTCTAATTCTTTTACCTCTCCAAATTCCAAAAGCATAAAATAACATACTTTAATTTTTAAAAAAAATTAACTTATTATTCATCCATGTGGTGCCCTTATTTATTTAGGTCCTATCATTTATGGCACTATTATTTCATCCTTTCCATTTGATTTCCTATTATTTTGGCCATTTATTATTTTTTATCTTGGTATTGGAATTTATGATTTATTTGAATTTATAGTTTTGTAACTTATTTATTTAATTTAATAATTTTTATTGTATAAATTAAATGTTAAATATAAAAACTATACAAAACAAAGTATTAAAACTAAAACTTAAAGATTTTTCACCATTTTAAACCATTGCAAATGAATAATCTAAATCTAAAGCAATATGGTGACATTTCTCTCCATATTTAAATTTAAATCTAAATATTAAAACAAAATTTTAAATGAAATAATGATCAAAATATAAATCTAAGAGAAATATAAATCTAAATCCAACTCTAAAATTAAAACTAAATTTAAATCTTAAAATGTTAAAATTAAATCTTAAAGATTTTCCAAATTTAAGTAAGGAAGAAGAGTGATTTGTCATCATTTTAAACCATTCTAAATGAATAATCTAATTAATCTAAATCTAAACTAATATGGTGACATTTTCCTCCATATTTAAATTTAAATCTAAATATTAAAAATAAATATTAAATAAAATAATGATAATAATCTAAATCCAAGAGAAATTTTATTCTAACTCTAAAACTAAAACTAAATCTTAAAGTATAAAAATTAAATATTAAATATTTTCTAATTTTAATTAAGGAAGAAGAAAAAAATTTCACCATTTTAAACCATTCTAAATGAATAATCTAAATAATCTAAATCTAAACCAATATGGCGGTATTTTCTTCTATATTTAAATTTAAATTTAAATATTAAATAAAATAATGATAAAAAATTAAATCTAAGATAAATATAAATCTAAATCTAACTAAAACTAGAACTAAATCTAAAACTAAAAATAAAAATAAATCTAAATCTAATTCTAATTCTAATTCTAATTCTAAACCTAAAATTAAAGCTAAATTTAAATCTAAAACTAAAACTAAAACAATATAAAAAATTAAATTATTAAATTAAAAAAATATCACCTTGATATTTGGTTGGTTGGTTTATCTTGAAATGGGCTTCTTACAAATGAAATGAGAAGACGCTCTTTAATAATCTCTCTTCATATTCCCCAAAATGTGCCTTTTCTAATTCTTTTGCCTTTCCAAATTCTAAAAAAAACATAAAACACTTCAAATTTTTATTTTTACTTTTAATTTTTAACTTATTCTTCATTTTTTGGGTCCTTTTATTTTGGACCTCATTATTTGGCCTTGCCATTTGGCTTCTTATTATTTAGGCTAGCTATGATTTTGCCTCGCTATTATTTCACCAAACTATTAATAGGTTTGTAACTGATTTATTTAATCTAATAGTTTTTATTTGACAAAGAATCTTTTTTGGCATAATATCGTGCCAATATTCACATTTGTGCTCCCATTGTATAGATACGCCTCTCGACCTATATATGTGTGTGTGTGTGTTTATTATAAATATGTGTGTGTGTGTGTGTTTATTATAAATATGTGTGTGTGTGTGTGTGAATGTGTATAAATGTGTATAGATATGTATAAGTCTATTAAAATGTGCATAAATTTGTATAAATGTGTATACATATATAAATATCTAAATATGTATAAATATGTATATAAATATGCATAAGTATGTATATAAATGTATAAATGTGTATAAATTTGTGTAAGCATGTATACATACGTATACATGTGTATAAATATGTAAATGTAAAAATATTTATAAATATGTATAAAAATATAAATATTTATAAATATGTGTGTGTATTTATAAAAATTTATAAATGTATATAAATATATACAAATCTATATAAGTGTGTATAAATATGTATAAATATTTATAAATATGTATAAATGTGTATAAATGTGTATAAATGTTTACAAATATGTATAAATATGAATAAATATGTAGAAAAATATATAAATATGTATAAATATATATAAATATGTTTAAATATGTATAAATATGTATAAATATGTGTAAACGTGTATACATATGTATACATGTGTATAAATATATAAATGTATAAATATTTATCCATATGTATAAATATTCTTAAATAGATATTAATGTGTATAAATATTTATCAAAATATGTAAATGTCTATTAATATTTATAAATATAAATAAATGTGTATAAATATATAATTTACAAATTTTTTAGAAAACTGAATATATATGTATAAATATTTATAAATATGTCTAAATATGTATATATATGTATAAATGTGGATAAATATATATAAATATGTGTAAATGAATAAATGTATAAAAAGTTTTAATATGTATAAATGTGTATAAATATTTACAATATTAGGTATAAATATGTATAAATGTGTCTAAATATGTAAATGTGTATAGATATGTAGAATATTAAATAAATATGTAAAGATGAGTATAAATATGTATAAATGTGTATATAAATATGTATAAATATATCTAAATGTCTAAATATATAAATATTAATGAAGAGTTATAAATGTATATAAATATTAACAAGTATATATATCATTATGTATACATGTGTATAAAGATGTATGAATGTGTATAAATATGTAGAAATATGTGCGTGTGTGTGTATAAGTATGTACAAATATTTATAAATCTATTTAAATATGCATAATTGTGTATAAATATTTATATAAATATGCATAAGTATGTATAAGTATGTATAAATATGTATAAATGTGTATAAATGTATACAAATATGTATAAATATGTATAAATATGTATAATATGTATAAATGTTTGTATGTATATATATGTGTGTGCGTGTGTGTGAATATTTATCAAAATATGTAAATATAAATATTTATTAATATTTATAAAAATAAATAAATGTGTATAAATATGTAGAAATATGTATAAATTTGTATAAATGTTTACAAAGATAGGTAGATATGTAGAAAATCAAATAAGTATGTATAAATATATATAAATGTATATAAATTAGTATAAATATGTATAAATGTGTAGATATATAAGTGTATAAATACATAAAAATTAATAAGTGTATATAAATGATACAGGGCCCTCCGTAGGTCATCATCTCATACAAAAATTTTCGGAGGCCATAACTTTTGACTCAGGTCTGGGTTTTTGCTAAATTTTTTCGGGTGCGTGCCTCAGGTGGTGGCATTTATTTTGCCAATCAATCGATTGGGGTCTGTTTTAGCACATTTTCAGGAGCTAAAAGTTTCATCTCGGGCTCCGAAATCAGCTTTTAGTTTTTTTTCTCTAGTTTTTAGAAAGTTCTATTTTGTAATAAATTCGAGTTTATGTTATCAAATCTCAGATATTAGTTGGCAATTCATTCTAACTTAGTCGAGGGCATATTTAGGGAAAATCTCAGCTTTTTAGGTGTTGTTTCGAAAATTACCAAAAATGACAAAAAACACCTGTGGGAAAAAAAAACTGCCAAAAAAGGGTAATTTTCAGATTTCTTATTTTTTCTAGTTTTTTGGTTACTTAAGAGTTTGCAGTGAATTATAGAGGCAGTCAATGATGAATGAATAATATTGAAGGTTTCAAATCTATGTCTTTATCTGGCAATTGAATATTATTGTTAACAGAGGATTGTGTGCTACATCATTTGGTATCAGAGCAGGAAGATGGCTGGGAGAGGAAGAGGAAGAGGAAGAGGAGGCGTAACGCCGATGCAAAGATTGATGTTGGATATGTAGAGACAGATTGAATGATTTAGTGAACAAATGGATAATCAAGGGATACAAGGAGGGAATGAATCTAATGAAGAGGGAAACCAAAGAGGTGCTGACCAGAATGAAGAATATATAGGAGAGAGGCTGGAAGAAATGAGCTATGAAGATAGAGTTCTTAGGGCTTTGGAAGGAAGGAGTGAATCAATCAAGGTTGATGTTTTAGACTATGCTGGTAGTCTTAAGCAAGAAGAATTAATAGACTGGCTAAACGAGATGGGAAATTTTTTTGAATGGAAGACTATGACAGAAGAAAAGAAGATGAAATTCGCATGCACAAAACTAAAAAGACATGCAATGATATGGTGGGATCATCTTCAAAAGGAATGAACTAGGAAAGGAAAGGAAAAGATTAAGACATGGAGAAAGATGGAGAAAAAGCTCAAAGAAAAATTCTTACCCATGGATTATTCACAAACCCTCTTTCGCAGGTTCCAGAATTTAAAACAAAACTTGTCTTCAGTGCAGGACTATACAAATGAATTCTACAAGTTATCCATGCGCATAGAGCATCAAGAAAATAATGAGCAGATGGCTGCTAGATATATGAATGGCCTAAAATTCTCCATCCAAGATGAGTTGAGCATGCATCGTGTCAACAATATGGAAGAAGCCTACCAATTAGCCCTAAAGGCTTAAGAAAAGTAGAATAGACAATATAACTAGAGGAATAGAGGTGGTCGAAGGGGTACCTCAACTCCATTTCAAGGAGGTTCTAATAATGGTCGGGGAGATCCTTTTCAAGGATTCAAAAAAAATATAGACACCAGACAAGATCCTCCAAATCAAGAAAGAGGAAGGGGGTTCCAACGAGGACGAGGCTACAGAAGCGGAAGAGGCTAGGAAAATCAGAGAAGGCCTTTCACTTGTTTTAGGTGTGGAGAAGAAGGACACAGAGCCTTCAAATGTTCAAATTATAATGCGCCAGAAAGAAATCAAGGAGGACAACCTAGAGTGAACCTGGTTCAGCCAGAATTCATAGAAGCAGGAACAGAGCAAGAAGTCCTACCAGACGTGGGAGAAACTCTCATGATGAGGAGATCAATGATCATTCCAGAAAAGGAAGAAGTCCCTGCAAAGAGCTCTGATGAATTGTGGCTTCGAACCAACATCTTCTGAACTAGATGCACCTCAGGTGGCAAGGTATGCCAAGTTATTGTTGATGGGGGTAGTTGTGAGAATATGGTAGCTAAGGAAATGGTAGAGAAATTAAATCTGCAATGTGAGAAACATCCTCGTCCCTACCGTATTGCATGGTTTAAGAAAGGAAATGAGGTTACTATTGATAAAAGATGTTTGGTTAGGTTTACTATAGGAAAAATCTATAAGGATGAGATATGGTGTGATGTTATTCCTATGGATGCTTGTCATATTTTTTTGGGAAGGCCATGGCAGTATGATAGGAAGATCATGCATGATGAAGAGAAAAATACATATACCTTCTGGAAGGATGGCTCTAAAGTGACTCTCTTACCACTTAAGGATGAAAGGAAGAATGATACCATGTTCTCTGCAAAGGATGTTGTCAAAGAAATGAAGGTGACAGGTTGCTGCTATGCATTGGTAGTAAAAAGGGGAGAAGAACTAGAAGACATAATACCACATGATGCAGCAAAGATACTAGAAGAATTTTTTGATGTTATTCCAAATGAGCTACCTAGTGGTCTCCCACCAAAAAGGGATATACAACACCATATAGATCTGATTCCCAGAGCAACTCTTCCTAATCAAGCAGCTTATCGACTAAACCCAACACAACATGCAGAACTCAACAAACAAGTAACGTAACTAGTTGAGAAAGGCCTGGTTAGAGAAAGCATGAGCCCATGTGTTGTGCCAGCATTGTTGACCCCAAAGAAGGATGGAACATGGAGGATGTGTACTGATAGTAGAGCAATTAATAAGATTACTATCAAGTATCAGTTTCCTATTCCTCGTATAGAGGATATGATGGATGAATTAGCAGGGGCCAAATACTTCAGCAAGATTGATCTACGAAGTGGATACCACCAGATTCGTATTCGTGAAGGAGATGAGTTGAAGACAACTTTTAAGACCTGGGATGGCTTGTATGAATGGATGGTTATGCCATTTGGGCTTTCTAATGTACCAAGTACATTCATGAGATTGATGAATACTGTTTTACGACCCTACATTGGTAAGTTTGTTGTAGTTTATTTTGATGATATCCTAATTTATAGCAAAAACAAAGGAGACCACCTACAACACTTGAGGATCATCCTGAGTGTATTGAGGAAAGAGAAGCTCTGTGCAAATTTAAAGAAGTGCAGATTAATGCAAAATAGTTTGACTTTTCTGGGCTTCGTCATTTGTGAAGATGGTGTTCAGATGGACCTAGAAAAGGTCAAGGCAATACTAGACTGGCCTGGTCCATCTAGCATAACAGGGGTAAGGAGTTTTCACGGATTGGAAACCTTCTATAGAAAGTTCATTCAGAATTTTAGCAGTATTGTAGCACCCATCATAGATTGTACGAAAGGAAGGGAATTCACATGGACAAAAGATGTTGAACAGAGTTTCCAATTCTTGAAGAAAAAGGTAACTAAAGCTCCTATATTGGCACTTCCAAATTTTGATAAAGTATTTGAAGTAGAGTGTGATGCTTCCCATGTTGGGATAGGTGTTGTTCTTAGCCAGACAGGTAAACCAATAGCCTTTTTCAGTGAAAAGTTAAATGATGCAAGGAAGAACTATTCTACCTATGATTTAGAATTTTATGCTATTGTTCAAGCCTTAAGGCATTGGAGGCAATATCTAGTCCCACAAGAATTTGTACTGTTTACAGATCATTTGGCCTTGAAATATGTGAACACACAAAAGAAATTGAATAGTAGGCATGCTAAATGGGTGTCTTTCTTGCAAGGGTATAATTTTGTTTTGAAGCATAAGTTTGGAAAGAAGAATCAGGTTGTTGATGCCCTAAGTCGACGTGTTACACTCATAACTACAATGGAATCAGAGGTCATTGGTTTTGATGCTATTAAAGTTTTGTATGAGGCTGATGATGATTTTTGGGAAATTATAGAGAAGATTAAAGAACCAGGAACTAATCTTTTGGATCACATGAGAGGAGAATACTTTATGCAAGATGGTTACCTCTTTAAAGGGAAACAACTTTGTATACCAGCTGGTTCCATGAGGGAAAATATTATCCAGGAATTTCATAGTGATGGTTTGGCTAGTCACTTTGGGAAGGACAAGAGAATAGCCTCAGTTGAAGACAAGTACTACTGGCCAAAATTGAAAAGGGACATTACTAAGTATGTGGCAAGGTGCAGAATCTGTCAAGTGGCTAAGGGTCACTCCCAAAACATAGGATTGTATACACCTCTACCTGTACCCATCGAGTCGTGGATAGATGTGAGTATGGATTTTGTATTGGGGCTTCCCCACACCCAGCGAGGTACAGATTCTATCTTTATAGTTGTTGATAGATTCTCTAAGATGGCTCATTTTATTGCTTGTAAAAAGACTAATGATGCCAGCAGGATAGCCAACTTATTTTTCTCAGAAGTTGTTAGACTCCATGGCATTCCAATGACTATCACTTCTGACAAGGATACTAAGTTTTTGAGTCATTTCTGGAGGACCTTATGGAAGAAGATGGGAACATAGTTGCAGTTCAGCAGTGCCTATCATCCCCAAACTGATGGGCAAACTGAAGTAGTCAATCAGAGTTTGGGAAACCTGTTACGGTGTATTGTTGGTGAAAAGCCCAAGCAGTGGGACTTAGCATTGCCTCAAGCAGAGTTTGCTTACAATAGTTCTGTTAACATATCAACTGGAAAGTCTCCTTTTCAGATTGTATATGGTAAGAATCCTCAAGGTGTTTTGGACCTTGTACAACTCCCTGTGCAAGATAGAATTAGCGATGATGGGGAAGCATTTGCTGAACACCTTCAACAACTTCAACAAGATGTGAGGAGTAAATTACAGGATACCAATGAGTGATATAAGGCTGCTGCAGATGCCAGTAGAAGGAGATAGGTATTTAATGCAGGTGATTTGGTGATGGTGTACTTGCGGCGTGAGCAATTTCCCACTGGCACATATCATAAGCTGAAATACAAAAAGATAGGTTCTTGCCGAATTTTGAAGAAGATCAATGATAATGCTTATGAGGTTTGTCTACCAGATGACCTGGACATTTCTCCTATCTTTAATGTTTCTGATCTATATGCATTTCATGGAGAACTACTTGAGCCAGCCAGTACAAATGAGGTGGATTGACATCACCACCTTCCAAGAAAAAAGAAGGAATAGTTTTCCCACATTCTGGACAAGCAGTCTACAGTCACCCGGAATGGTCATTATAATAGGTACCTGATTCAGTGGGAGGGATTACCAGCAGCAGATAGCACCTGGATCTCAGAATGGGAAGTGATGAAATTGGACCCCACAAAGTTGCAGTAGTTCACAGACAACCACTTGCAGGAGCTACGTTCCTTTAAAGAAGGGGAGAATGATGCAGGGCCCTCCGTAGGTCATCATCTCATACATAAACTTTCGGAGGCCATAACTTGTGATGAGCAGGTTTGGGTTTTTGCTAAATTTTTTCGGGTGTGTGCCTCAGGTGGTGGCATTTTTTTTGCCATTCAATTGATTGGGGTCCATTTTAGCACATTTTCGGGAGCTGAAAGTTTCATCTCAGGCTCCAAAATCAGCTTTTAGTGTTTTTTCTCTAGTTTTTAGAAAGTTCTATTTTGTAATAAATTTGAGTTTATGTTATCAAATCTCGGATATTAGTTGATCACAATTCATTCTAACTTAGTCGAGGGCATGTTTAGGGAAAATCTCAGCTTTTTAGGTGTTGTTTCAAAAATTACCAAAAATGGCAAAAAAACCCTGTGGGAAAAAAACTGCCAAAAAGGGTAATTTTTGGATTTCTTGTTTTTTCTAGTTTTTTGGTTACTTAAGAGTTTGCAGCGAATTGTAGAGGCAGTCAGTGATGAATGAACAATATTGAAGGTTTCAAATCTGTGTCTTTATCTAGTAATTGAATATTATTGTTAACAGAGGATTGTGTGCTACATCAATAAATATTTACAAATATCTATAAATATGTATACATGTGTATAAATATGTATATATGTGTATAGATATGTAGAAATATGTATAAATGTGTATACATATTTTAAAAATGTGTATAATATTTATAAATATTATATTTATATATATTTATAAATATAAATGTGTATAAATATATAATTTACAAGATTTTAGAAAAGTGTATGTGTGTGTGTGTGTGTGTGTGTAAATGTGGATGAATATGTGTGTGTTTGTGTGTGTAAATATTTATAAATATGTATGTATGTCTAAAAGTGTGCATAAATGTATATGTATAAACTCGTATGTAATTTTTTTATTTTCATAAAATTGTATAAATATGTCTAAATGTTTATAAATATGTTTAAATATGTATAAAATTTTATTAATTTTTATACATGTATGAATATGTATAAATATTTATACATCTGTATAAATGTGTATAAATATGTAATTTATAATTGTTTATATGTATAAATATATATAAATATTAGAAAATATCTATAGATATTCATAAATATGTTTAAATATGTATAGATATTGATAAACATTTATAAATATGTATAAATACTTAAAAATATGTATGAATCTTTTTAAATATGTATGAATGTGTGTAAATCTTTATAAATATTAAAAAATTATTAATTAATATTTATAAAAATTTGTAAATATATATAAACATTTATAAATATTGATAAATATCTATAGATGTGTATAAATAGTTTTAAAAATGTATATAAATATGTATTAATATTTATAAATATGTATAAATGTATGTAAATATTTATAAATTTGTATAAATGTGTATAGATATTTATAAATGTGTATAAATATGTATAAATGTGGGTTCAATATTTATTAATATGTATAAATATTTATAAATGCTTCTAAATGTGCATAAATATGTATAAATATTATTCAATATGTATAAATATTTTTAAATGTGTATAAATGTATATAAATATGTATGAATATGTCTGTAAATATAGTGATGTATAAGTCTAACAAAGCAAGATGAGGTTACAAGGTTGGATGAAAGAAGGAAAATGAAAAGGACAAGTGAAGGAGTTTGAGGGTGATTCAAGACAAAAGCAAATGATAGTCCAAGGAAAGGATTGCAAAGAGAAGTTTTCATGTATAGATACAAGTTTAGTATCAAACTAAGATGAAGGAAAAAATAAAGGATATCCATCAAGTCAGTTTGTGGAGGTAAACCAAGATGTTGGATAGTTCAAGATTGTAAGGAATCAACCTAATCTTCAATACCTCAAAGATGGGAAGGGATCACCTAATGGAAGAACATCTAGAAGAAAATCTAACAAGAAGAGGTTAAACATATTTTGATGCCCTATGGTCTTCAAAGAGACTAGAGGTATTTTCTTGGCCAAGTGTATGGTGCAGGGGCACCAAGGCCATCTCATGCATTAGGGCTCAAGTAGTATGTTTGTAGGTGTTTTGAGTATTTTTTAGTTTAATAAGGTTCATTTGAGACCATTTTGATGTAATTAGTATAGTTTGGCACATCTTGCAAATTTTTTTAAAAAGAATGTTATAATGTTTTCAAGCAAAATTGCACAAAATACAAGTCATGGAAGTCCAATGGTCACTTTTGTAAAGGGGGGTTTACAAAGTAGTTGTAGACCATTGATTTACTAGGGGAACATGTTTAAAAAGCCTCAAACATATATAGGAAAGGTGGTTGCACATTTGTAATGAGGAACTTTAATGAAATACCTCATTCTCCTATGAATTTCTTGACTCTTGATCTCTAGCTCTATATGGTCTTGTACTGTGTGGTATGAACATGAAGTACAAATGATGGATAGAGGAAAGTATAATTTCTTTTGAAACTTGTTTGAGATAATTCTAATAATTTTGGAATATTTTTCTTTCTTCAATAAGGTCTTAAGAGAAAAGGAGGAATACATGAGTTGGAATAAAGATCTCCTTGTTTACATCTTTGAGACATTAAATTGTGAAGTTATTGAATTTTTTAAAACCCTTACCCATCCTTTGTATCAAATTGTATCAGATATTTTGAGGGAGATTGGTTTGAGTTTTCATAGAATAATGTTGGAATTGTAAAGTCAAGATGTCTCCTAATAATAGTGGCACTGCTAGAGAGTTGCAAGAATTAAAAGGGAGTCATGCAAAGTTATTTTAGTCCCATTATTCTATGTTATCAAGGATTTATTCCTTTGATTCTAATCAAAGAAGTGGTGTGGTATTATATGATGAAATTGAATCTAAGGAAGAATAAGAGGAAGAAGAGAATGAAGGAGAGGAAGAACAATTGGACCTTGAGGAAAAAAGGATGACTAGGCTACTAAGATAAATCAAAGATAATAAACCTAAGGTGAAGATTGATTTACCCATGTATGGAGGGATTTTCAATGATTAAGAGCTTCTAGATTGCATTGCATCTCTTGGAAATCACTTTGAATATGAGGATGTTCCTATTGAGCACAAGGTCAAGGTAACAAATCCAAAATTAAAGGGGCATGCACTATTATGGTGGGACTATGAAACAATTAAAAGGAGGAAGGAATGAAAAATAATTTATTGAGATAGAATGGTGGCTAAGCTTAAAGGTAAATTTCTTTCAAAGGATTATGTAGTTCAATTGAATAGTAGGCATGCTAAATGGGTGTCTTTCTTGCAAGGGTATAATTTTGTTTTGAAGCATAAGTTTGGAAAGAAGAATCAGGTTGTTGATGCCCTAAGTCGACGTGTTACACTCATAACTACAATGGAATCAGAGGTCATTGGTTTTGATGCTATTAAAGTTTTGTATGAGGCTGATGATGATTTTTGGGAAATTATAGAGAAGATTAAAGAACCAGGAACTAATCTTTTGGATCACATGAGAGGAGAATACTTTATGCAAGATGGTTACCTCTTTAAAGGGAAACAACTTTGTATACCAGCTGGTTCCATGAGGGAAAATATTATCCAGGAATTTCATAGTGATGGTTTGGCTAGTCACTTTGGGAAGGACAAGAGAATAGCCTCAGTTGAAGACAAGTACTACTGGCCAAAATTGAAAAGGGACATTACTAAGTATGTGGCAAGGTGCAGAATCTGTCAAGTGGCTAAGGGTCACTCCCAAAACATAGGATTGTATACACCTCTACCTGTACCCATCGAGTCGTGGATAGATGTGAGTATGGATTTTGTATTGGGGCTTCCCCACACCCAGCGAGGTACAGATTCTATCTTTATAGTTGTTGATAGATTCTCTAAGATGGCTCATTTTATTGCTTGTAAAAAGACTAATGATGCCAGCAGGATAGCCAACTTATTTTTCTCAGAAGTTGTTAGACTCCATGGCATTCCAATGACTATCACTTCTGACAAGGATACTAAGTTTTTGAGTCATTTCTGGAGGACCTTATGGAAGAAGATGGGAACATAGTTGCAGTTCAGCAGTGCCTATCATCCCCAAACTGATGGGCAAACTGAAGTAGTCAATCAGAGTTTGGGAAACCTGTTACGGTGTATTGTTGGTGAAAAGCCCAAGCAGTGGGACTTAGCATTGCCTCAAGCAGAGTTTGCTTACAATAGTTCTGTTAACATATCAACTGGAAAGTCTCCTTTTCAGATTGTATATGGTAAGAATCCTCAAGGTGTTTTGGACCTTGTACAACTCCCTGTGCAAGATAGAATTAGCGATGATGGGGAAGCATTTGCTGAACACCTTCAACAACTTCAACAAGATGTGAGGAGTAAATTACAGGATACCAATGAGTGATATAAGGCTGCTGCAGATGCCAGTAGAAGGAGATAGGTATTTAATGCAGGTGATTTGGTGATGGTGTACTTGCGGCGTGAGCAATTTCCCACTGGCACATATCATAAGCTGAAATACAAAAAGATAGGTTCTTGCCGAATTTTGAAGAAGATCAATGATAATGCTTATGAGGTTTGTCTACCAGATGACCTGGACATTTCTCCTATCTTTAATGTTTCTGATCTATATGCATTTCATGGAGAACTACTTGAGCCAGCCAGTACAAATGAGGTGGATTGACATCACCACCTTCCAAGAAAAAAGAAGGAATAGTTTTCCCACATTCTGGACAAGCAGTCTACAGTCACCCGGAATGGTCATTATAATAGGTACCTGATTCAGTGGGAGGGATTACCAGCAGCAGATAGCACCTGGATCTCAGAATGGGAAGTGATGAAATTGGACCCCACAAAGTTGCAGTAGTTCACAGACAACCACTTGCAGGAGCTACGTTCCTTTAAAGAAGGGGAGAATGATGCAGGGCCCTCCGTAGGTCATCATCTCATACATAAACTTTCGGAGGCCATAACTTGTGATGAGCAGGTTTGGGTTTTTGCTAAATTTTTTCGGGTGTGTGCCTCAGGTGGTGGCATTTTTTTTTCCATTCAATTGATTGGGGTCCATTTTAGCACATTTTCGGGAGCTGAAAGTTTCATCTCAGGCTCCAAAATCAGCTTTTAGTGTTTTTTCTCTAGTTTTTAGAAAGTTCTATTTTGTAATAAATTTGAGTTTATGTTATCAAATCTCGGATATTAGTTGATCACAATTCATTCTAACTTAGTCGAGGGCATGTTTAGGGAAAATCTCAGCTTTTTAGGTGTTGTTTCAAAAATTACCAAAAATGGCAAAAAAACCCTGTGGGAAAAAAACTGCCAAAAAGGGTAATTTTTGGATTTCTTGTTTTTTCTAGTTTTTTGGTTACTTAAGAGTTTGCAGCGAATTGTAGAGGCAGTCAGTGATGAATGAACAATATTGAAGGTTTCAAATCTGTGTCTTTATCTAGTAATTGAATATTATTGTTAACAGAGGATTGTGTGCTACATCAATAAATATTTACAAATATCTATAAATATGTATACATGTGTATAAATATGTATATATGTGTATAGATATGTAGAAATATGTATAAATGTGTATACATATTTTAAAAATGTGTATAATATTTATAAATATTATATTTATATATATTTATAAATATAAATGTGTATAAATATATAATTTACAAGATTTTAGAAAAGTGTATGTGTGTGTGTGTGTGTGTGTGTAAATGTGGATGAATATGTGTGTGTTTGTGTGTGTAAATATTTATAAATATGTATGTATGTCTAAAAGTGTGCATAAATGTATATGTATAAACTCGTATGTAATTTTTTTATTTTCATAAAATTGTATAAATATGTCTAAATGTTTATAAATATGTTTAAATATGTATAAAATTTTATTAATTTTTATACATGTATGAATATGTATAAATATTTATACATCTGTATAAATGTGTATAAATATGTAATTTATAATTGTTTATATGTATAAATATATATAAATATTAGAAAATATCTATAGATATTCATAAATATGTTTAAATATGTATAGATATTGATAAACATTTATAAATATGTATAAATACTTAAAAATATGTATGAATCTTTTTAAATATGTATGAATGTGTGTAAATCTTTATAAATATTAAAAAATTATTAATTAATATTTATAAAAATTTGTAAATATATATAAACATTTATAAATATTGATAAATATCTATAGATGTGTATAAATAGTTTTAAAAATGTATATAAATATGTATTAATATTTATAAATATGTATAAATGTATGTAAATATTTATAAATTTGTATAAATGTGTATAGATATTTATAAATGTGTATAAATATGTATAAATGTGGGTTCAATATTTATTAATATGTATAAATATTTATAAATGCTTCTAAATGTGCATAAATATGTATAAATATTATTCAATATGTATAAATATTTTTAAATGTGTATAAATGTATATAAATATGTATGAATATGTCTGTAAATATAGTGATGTATAAGTCTAACAAAGCAAGATGAGGTTACAAGGTTGGATGAAAGAAGGAAAATGAAAAGGACAAGTGAAGGAGTTTGAGGGTGATTCAAGACAAAAGCAAATGATAGTCCAAGGAAAGGATTGCAAAGAGAAGTTTTCATGTATAGATACAAGTTTAGTATCAAACTAAGATGAAGGAAAAAATAAAGGATATCCATCAAGTCAGTTTGTGGAGGTAAACCAAGATGTTGGATAGTTCAAGATTGTAAGGAATCAACCTAATCTTCAATACCTCAAAGATGGGAAGGGATCACCTAATGGAAGAACATCTAGAAGAAAATCTAACAAGAAGAGGTTAAACATATTTTGATGCCCTATGGTCTTCAAAGAGACTAGAGGTATTTTCTTGGCCAAGTGTATGGTGCAGGGGCACCAAGGCCATCTCATGCATTAGGGCTCAAGTAGTATGTTTGTAGGTGTTTTGAGTATTTTTTAGTTTAATAAGGTTCATTTGAGACCATTTTGATGTAATTAGTATAGTTTGGCACATCTTGCAAATTTTTTTAAAAAGAATGTTATAATGTTTTCAAGCAAAATTGCACAAAATACAAGTCATGGAAGTCCAATGGTCACTTTTGTAAAGGGGGGTTTACAAAGTAGTTGTAGACCATTGATTTACTAGGGGAACATGTTTAAAAAGCCTCAAACATATATAGGAAAGGTGGTTGCACATTTGTAATGAGGAACTTTAATGAAATACCTCATTCTCCTATGAATTTCTTGACTCTTGATCTCTAGCTCTATATGGTCTTGTACTGTGTGGTATGAACATGAAGTACAAATGATGGATAGAGGAAAGTATAATTTCTTTTGAAACTTGTTTGAGATAATTCTAATAATTTTGGAATATTTTTCTTTCTTCAATAAGGTCTTAAGAGAAAAGGAGGAATACATGAGTTGGAATAAAGATCTCCTTGTTTACATCTTTGAGACATTAAATTGTGAAGTTATTGAATTTTTTAAAACCCTTACCCATCCTTTGTATCAAATTGTATCAGATATTTTGAGGGAGATTGGTTTGAGTTTTCATAGAATAATGTTGGAATTGTAAAGTCAAGATGTCTCCTAATAATAGTGGCACTGCTAGAGAGTTGCAAGAATTAAAAGGGAGTCATGCAAAGTTATTTTAGTCCCATTATTCTATGTTATCAAGGATTTATTCCTTTGATTCTAATCAAAGAAGTGGTGTGGTATTATATGATGAAATTGAATCTAAGGAAGAATAAGAGGAAGAAGAGAATGAAGGAGAGGAAGAACAATTGGACCTTGAGGAAAAAAGGATGACTAGGCTACTAAGATAAATCAAAGATAATAAACCTAAGGTGAAGATTGATTTACCCATGTATGGAGGGATTTTCAATGATTAAGAGCTTCTAGATTGCATTGCATCTCTTGGAAATCACTTTGAATATGAGGATGTTCCTATTGAGCACAAGGTCAAGGTAACAAATCCAAAATTAAAGGGGCATGCACTATTATGGTGGGACTATGAAACAATTAAAAGGAGGAAGGAATGAAAAATAATTTATTGAGATAGAATGGTGGCTAAGCTTAAAGGTAAATTTCTTTCAAAGGATTATGTAGTTCAATTGTATAAAAAGCTTCAAGATTTGAAAAAAAAAGGAGTTGGATGTTAAGACTTATACTAATGAATTTTATAAGCTGGCCATACGAGTAGGTAAAATGGAGGATGAGGTGGAGAAGGTGGCCAAGTATTTAGGAAAATTAAGACTAACATCCAAGATGAATTGACAATGGAAAATCCAAGCGCAATTGAGGAGTTTTTTCAATTGACCATTAGAGTGGAAGAGAAGAAAATAAGAAGGCACGAAAGTCCACTAGAGGAAGAGGCAATAATCAAAGAGGTAGAGGATCTTTTCCTATGTCAAAATAGTCTTATGAAGAACAAGAAGGTACAAGAAAGGGGAAAGACAAAGTCACTAATTCTAGTGGTTGTTTTATATGTTCTAGAGATAGATTTGGTGAAAGAAGAAATTCAAACAATTTTTTAGGAAGATGTTATAGTTGCAATCATTTTGGAAATACAATATGGAAGTGTCCATGATTTACGATTCTTCTTCAAGTGTTGGTGATAAAAGGGTTCAATTGGTTCAAGAAGAAGATGTTGAAAGTGTACATTCTTCTAATCATATTGCTTCTCTATAAGTGGGAGAAAAATTGATGATGAGAAAGAAAATAATCAAGGCATCCAAGGAGGAGGATATGACATAAATGTGGACTCTATTCAAGACCATGGTCAAGTACAAAGACAAGGTATGTAAGGTAGTTAAAAAGATTTAGGAAACATTGATATTATTGTGTCCATGGAAATAGTGGACGAACTAAATTTGAATAAAATACCTCATGAAACACCTTATAGAGTGTCTTGGTTCAATGATGATGAGTGTGTATTAGTGAACAAGTAAGCTTTGGTTGAGATCAATATTGGTGGGTATAAGGATGAGATTCTTTGTGATGTAGTGTCTATGAATTATTGTCTTACTACTTATAAGGGATGATGGTAGTTTGATAGGCATGAAATATATAATGAAAGGGATAATACCTACTCTATTTACAAAGATGGAGGCACCTTTATACTAACTCCATTCTAAGGAGATGTCAAATAACTGACTAAATAAGAAAGAGTAGTCATGTTTAGCAAGAAGGATCTTATGAGAATGGGAGAGGAAAAGAAGACGGATTTTGCAGCCACTCCTATGTTGGAGGACATCAAAATAGTGTGTTTGAAGACTAAAATTAAGGTGAGGGGTATAGAGGATGAAAATATGGCAAGGGTAGATAAAGAGAAGGTCAATTTGGTTATGTAAGAGAAATACTAGCATACTAGTGTCATAATTGGGATAGTGATTTTTCCTTTGGTTTCAAACAAGGTCAATAAACAATTAGAGTCTACAAATACAATGATGTATCAGTATGACAAAGAAGAGAAACACGTGATAGAGATGAGGGTAAAGGTTGGATGAAATAAGGAAAATGGAAAGGAAAAGTGAAGGATTTTGAGTGTGATTCAACATAAAAGAAAAGGATTGTCCAAGACAAGTATGGAAAAGATAGGTTTGTGAGTATAAATGAAAGTTTAGCATTAGACTTGGATGAACCTAGAAAAAGATCAGAGAATATTCATCAAGTTGGGTTGTGGAGGTAAACCAAGATGTTTGATAGTTCAAGGATGAAAGGAATGAACCTAATCTTTAATACCTCAATAATTGGAATGGATCACCTAATGTAAGAACATCTGGAAGAAAAGAACAAGAAGAGCTCAAACACATTTTGATGCCATATGGTCCTCAAAGAGACTTGAGATATTTTATTGGTCAAGTGTATGGTGCAAGGACACTAAGGCCATCTCATGCATTAGGGTTCAAGTAGTAGGTTTGTATGTGTTTTTAGTATTTTTTAGTTTTACTAGGTCCATTTGAGACCATTTTGATGTAACAAGTATAGTTTGGGGTCATTTCAGCATATATTGCAAAAATTGAAAAAAATGGTTGTAATGTTGCCAATGAAAAATTGCACAAAATGCAAGTCATGGAAGTCCAATGGTCAATTTTTTAAAAAGAAAGTTTAAAAATTAGTTGTAGACCATTGATTTGTTGGGGGACCATGTTTAAAAATATGCAAACAAATAGAGACAAGGAGATTTTAGATTTTTAATGAAGAACTTTAATGAAATACTTGATTTTCTTGTGAATTTCCTGTAACTATTGTTCTCAAGCTCTGTAAGGTCTTGTACTATGATATGAGCATAAAATACATATGATTGGATAGAGAGAAGATTTTTTTTCATTTACAACTGATTTGAGTGAATTCCATTAACTTTGGAAGCTTATAGCAATTTTTCTAACAATAGTCACGTGAATGAAGGTTTTAAGGGTTCATAAACCAAATTGACCAATTGAGGTTTAAGACATTGTTGAAAAAATCTAAAAAATAATTAAATAGAAATATTTTAGTGTATTGTAAAGGATTGTGGAGGTTTTAGAGTGATACAATGGTTTTTTGACCATGGTTGATGAAGCACTAGGCGAGTTTTGTAGTTTACAAGCACACAAAAGAGGTATTGCTATTGGGTTTTGAAGAAAATATATTATGACTAGTTAAATAGTGGTTGTAGAAACATTTATAGGCCTAATATAATATTTTTGGTCTATTGGTAGAATTTTCAAAGGTGTGGGTACAATACTTTCCATAAAACCATCTTGGTTCAAGCCCAAAATAGGTCTAGAGTGATGGTTTGGTGGTTAGGAAACTTCTTGGTCATATATCTTGACAAAAATTATGGATTCCTTCCTTTTGTAATATTCTTAGATGATAGAAGTTAAGTTTGTGAGTTAGGATAGTGATTTATTAAAAATTACTTTATAAAACATGCATAATTGGCCTCCAAAAACTTGAATCAAGCCTGTCCAAGTTTTTGATATATTGAAGATAAGTCAAATGGGTATCCTAAAATGTCTTCACTTTTGTTAGATTCCATCTGTACAGTGAGTTATATTTAGAAAAATAATTATTGAGGGCTACTAGGAGATACCCCAACTTTTGAATGAACCAATTAAGTTAAGTAGCTCAAGGTTGGAAGTCTTTCTTACTTGGTCCTATTATGTTTCCAAAATATCCTATGGAGTTAGTGTTAGAAATTGGACAAGCCCTTGAAGCCATATTCAAAAGGTGTTCCATGCTAGCAAGGTCTTAAGATAAAAGGAGGAATATGTGACTTGAGAGAAAGATCTCCTTCTTTGAGTCTTTCAAATATTGATGTGTGAAGTTGTTGTTGAATTGGTTAAGACCTTTCCCAAATCTCTACATCAATTGGTATCAGAGCTTAAGGATTAGATATTTTGAGGGAGATTGGTTGGAGCTTGCATAGAGTTAGGTTGGAAGTTGTATAGTCAAGATGTCTCCTAAGAAAAGTGGTACAACTAGAGAGTTGCAAGAGTTAAAAGAGAGACATTAAAGTTGTTGGAGTCCCATAATTCTATGTTAGAAAGAATTTATTCCCTTAATTCTAATCAAATAATAAGTTTGGTATTAGATGATGAAAGTAAATCCAAGGAAGAAGAAGAGGAAGAAGATAATGAAGGAGAGGAAGAACAATTGGACCATAAGAAATAGAGGATGGCTAGCCATCTAAGAGAAATTAAAATGATAAACCTAAGGTGAAGATGGATTTACCCATGTACAGAGGGAATTTGAATGATGAAAAGCTCCTAGATTGGATTGTAGCTCTTCAAAATCACTTTGAATGTGAGGATGTTCCTCATGAGCACAAGATCAAGGTAGAAAACACAAAATTAAAGCAACATGCACTATTATTGGGGTACACTATGAAATAACTGAAAGGAGGAATAAAGGTAAATCAAAAATAATTTCTTGAGATAGAATGGTGGGTAAGATTAAAGGTAAATTTATTTCAAAGGATTATGCAGTTCAATTGTATAAAAAACTTCAAGGTTTTAAACAAAAGGAGTTAGATTTTAAGACTTATAGTGATGAATTTTATAAGTTGACCATAAGAATTAGTAAAATGGAGGATGGGGTGGAGAAGGTGGTTAGGTATTTAGGTGGACTAATATTCACATCCAAGATGAATTGATGGTGGAAAATATAAGGATAGTTGAGGAGTGTTTCTAGCTGGTCATTAGACTGGAAGAGAAGAAAATAAGGAAATACAAGTCCATTAGAGGAAGAGGCAACAATTAGAGAGGTAGAATATCCTTTCCTACCTCAAAATAGTCCTACGAAGAATAAGAAGGTACAAGAAAAGGTAAAGAAAAAATCACTAATTCTAGTGGTAGTTTTATATGTTCTAGAGGAATATTTGGTGGAAGAATAAACTCAAAAAACTTTTCAAGAAGATGCTATAATTGTAATTAGGTTGGGAATCCACCATGGAAGCATCTAAATAAGTGGGGTTTTCCTTCAAGTGTTGGTGACAAGAGGGTTTAGTTTGTGCAAGAAGATGTTGAAAGTGTAAATTCTTCTAATCATATTATTTCTCCAGAAGTGGGATAATTATTGATGGTGAAAAGGACAATATTCAATGCATCCAAGAATGAGGATATAACACAAAATGAGACTCTATTCTATTCAAGACTATGTTCAAGTGACAAGGTAATGTATAAAAGGTAGTTATAGATTTAGGAAATTGTAGACAAACCGAATTTGAATAAAATACCTCATGAAATACCTTTTAGAGTGTCTTGGTTGAATGATTATGAGTCCATATTTGTGAATGTAATATTAGTAGGTATAAGGAAAAGATTCTTTGTGATACATACTGTCTATGAATTATTTTCATTTACTACTTATAAGGTCATGGTAGTTTGATAGGCATGCCATATATGATGGAATGGCTAATAGCTACACTTTTGAGAAATATGGAGGCACCTTTACACTAACTCTTTTGTAGGGACATGTCAAAGAATAGATGAAAGAACCAAGAGTAGTAATGTTTGGCAAGAAGGATCTTGTGAGAATGGAAGAGGAAAATAAGATGGATTTCACAGCCACTACTATGTTGGTGGACATGAAAATAGTGAGTTTGAAGAGTGAAATGAGGGTGAGAGGTAAAGATGATGAAAAGATGGCAAGGGCAGATAAAGAGAAGTCCAAATTGGTGATGGAATAGCAACATTGGCATGCTAATGTCTTGATTTGGATAGTGATTTTTCCTTTGGTTGGAAACAAGGTCAATAAGAAATTAGGGTCTATAAATTTATCATGATGTATTAGTCTTACAAAAAAGAGAACCTAATGACATAGATGAGGGTACAAGTTTGGATGAAAGAAGGAAAATGGCAAGGACAAGTGAAGGAGTTTTAGTATGATTCAAGACCAAAGAAAAGGATAGTCCAAGACAAGGATGGAAAATAAATGTTTATAGATATAAATACAAGTTTAGCATCAATCTTAGATGAAGGAACAATTAGAGGATATCCATCAAGCCAGTTTGTGGAGGCAAAGCAAGATGTTGAATAGTTCAAGATGAAAGGAATGGACCTAATCTTCAATACCTCAATCATGGGAAGGGATTAGCTAATGGAAGAACATTTGGAAGAAAAGAACATGAAGATATCAAACACATATTTATTTCATATGGTTCTCTAAGGGACTTCAGGTCTTTTCTTGGTCAGGTGTATGGTGAAAGAGCACCAAGGCCATCACATGCACTAGGTGTCAAGTAGTAGATTTGTAAAAAAATTTAGTCTTTTTGAGTTTAATAAGGTCCATTTGAGACCATTTTGATGTAATTACTATATTTTAGGGTCATTTGGGTACATATTGCAAAAATTCAAAAAAATGTTGCAATATTGTAAATGCAAAATTGCACAAAATGCAAGTCATGGAGGTCCAATAGTTATTTTTATAAAGGGAAGTTTAAAAAGTAGTTTTAGAACATTGATTTTTTAAGGGATCATGTTTAAAAATCCTAAAAAACATTGAGGCAAGGTGGTTTCATATTTTCAATGAAATTTTTTAATGAAATGCCTTGTTTCCCTATGAATTTCTTGTGAGTATTGTTGTTCCTAATCTTTGTATGGTCTTGTACTATGTGATAAAGACATGAAATACATATGATTGAATAGAGGGAAGAATCTTATTTATTTTTCAACTAATTTCAGTGAATTTCATTAAGTTTACAAGAAGTTATAGCATTTTTTAAAAATAGTTCGATGAATGAGGGTTTTAAGGGTTGGTCAACCAAATTGATTAGTTGAGGCATAAGTCACCGTTAAAAAAAAAATAGTAAGAAAATTGAAATCTTATAGACTATTGTAAAAGATTGGGGACGTTTTAGGGTGATACAATGATGTTTTGACCATGGGTGAGGAATCCATAGGTGAGTTTTGCTAGTTTGCAAGCACACAAAAGAGGTATCCAAGTGTTGGGTTTTGAACAAAAACTATTCTGACTAGATAACTAATAGTTTGGTAAGTATTTATAGGAATATTAGAATATGTTTCATCTATTGGTAGTGTTTGGAAAGGTTTGGGTATAGTACTTTCAATAAACCCTCTTGGTTCAAGCCCAAAATTATAGGCCTAGAATGAGGGTTTGATGGTTAAGAAAACACTTGGTCTTATATCCTAGAAAAAATGATGGATTCCTTCCTTTTGTAACCTACCTCAAAGATTTGAGTTGAGTTTGTGAGCTAGGATCTAGTGATTTTGGAACTTACTTTATAAAACATGCCTAATTGACCCTCAAAATCTAGAATTAATCAATTTTAGGCTAAGGTGTTTCAAAATAATCCTATCCAAGTTTTCATAAGTTGTAGACCAACCAAATGGGTATCCTAAAATATCTTCACTTTTGTTAGATTCCATTTTATAGTGAGTTATGTTCAAAAAACAAGGTATTGATGGCTATAAGGAGATACCCCAATTTGTGAAGGAACCAATAAAGATAAGTAGGTAATGGTTGGAACTCTCGATTGGTTGAACCTATTAAGTTTCCAAAATAACCTATGGAGATAGTGTTTCCAGTTAGAAAATCCCTTGAATCCATTTTCACAAGATGTTCCATGTCAGCAAGGTCTTAATAGAAAAGGAGGAATAGGTGAGTTGGGAGAAAGATCTCCTTGTTTGAATCTTTGAAACATTGAATTATGAAGTTGTTATTGAATTGTTTAAGACCCTTCCCCAACCTCTACATAAATTGGTATCTTAGATTAGGGATTATCTTTTGAGGTAGATTGGTTGGATTTTTCATAGAGGAAGGTTACAATTTGTAAAGTCAAGATGTCTCCTAAGACCAATGGCACTGCTAGAGAGTGGAAAGAGTTAAAATGGAGAAATAAAAAGTAGATGGAGACCCATAATGTTGTGAATTCTTTCTTCCCTTGAGTCTAATCAAGGAAGAGGTGTGGTATTATATGATGAAAGTGAATCTGAGGAAGAAGAAGATGAAGAAGAGAATGAAGGGGAGGAAGAACAATTGGACCCTAAGGAATAGAGGATGACCAGGATAATAATAGAAATAAAAGATAATAAATCTAAGGTGAATGTTGATTTACCCATGTATGTACATATTTTTAATGATGAAGAGCTTCTAGATTGGATTGCAACTCTTGAAAATCACTTTGAATGTGAGGATGTTCCTAACAAGCATAATCTCAAGGTAGAAAAGATAAAATTATAGTGGCATGCACTATTATGGTGGGACTATGAAACAACTAAAAGGATGATGAAAGGTAAATCAAAAATAATTTCTTGGGACAAAATGGTGGCTAAGCTTAAAGGTAAATTTATTCCAAATGATTATTGAATTCAATTGTATAAAAAAATTCAAGGTTTAAAACAAATGGAGTTGGATGTTAAGACTTATACCAATGAATTTTATAAGCTAACTATAAGATTAGGTAAAATGGAGGATGAGTTGGAGAAGGTGGCTAGGTATTTAGGTGGACCAGGATTCAACATCCAAGATGAATTGATAGTTGCAAATCCAAGGAGAGTTAAGTGTTTTCATATGGCAATTTGAGTGGAAGAGAAGATAATAAGAAGGTAAGGAAATTCCATTAGAGGAAGAGGTAGTATTCAAATAGGTAGGAAGAGGTAGTAGTCAAATTGGGAGAACCATTGATGGTGAGAAGGATAATACTCAAGGAATCCAAGGAGAAGGATACGACACAAAGGAGGACTCTATTTAAGACCACATGCAAGTCCAAAGACAAGGTAGGTAAGATAGTTATAGACTAAAGAAGCACTAATAATATGGTGTCCATGGAAATGGTAGATAAACTAAATTTGGATAAAATACCTTATGAAACACCTTATAGAGTGTCATGGTTGAATGACAATGAATCCATCTTGGTGAATGAGTAAGCTTTAGTTGAGTTCAATATTGGTGGGTATAAGGATAATATTCTTTGTGATGTAGTGTGTATGAATTATTGTCATTTACTACTTGGAATTCCATGTAAAATTGATACACATGAAATATATGATGGAAGGGGTAATATCTACACTATTGAGAAAAATAGAAGCACCTTTACACTAACTTTGAATTGTGGTGAGATGTCAAAGAATAGACCAAAGAAGAAAGATTAGTCGTGTTTGGAAAGAAGCAGCTTGTGAGAATGGAAGAGAAAAAGAAGATGGAGATTGTATGAACTCCAACCTTGGGGGACAACAAAATAGTGAGTTTGAAGAGTGAAATGAGGGTGAGAGGTAAAGAGGATGGAAAGAGAAGATAAAGAGAAAGTCAAGGTGGTGATTGAAGAGAAAGATTGGCATGATAATGTCATGATTAGGATAGTGACATGTCCTTTGGTTGGAACCAAGGTCAATAGGATTTTAGGATCTACAAAGATAATGGTGTATATGTTTGACAAAGCAGAGAACCTAATGATAGAGATGAGGGTACAAGGTTGGGTGAAATGAGGAAAATGACAAGGATAAGTGAAGGATTTTGAGTGTGATTCAAGACCAAATAAAATGATAGTCCAAGATAAGGATGGAAAAGACATGTTTACATGTATAAATACAAGTTTAGAATAAGTCTTAGATGAAGGAAAAATTAGAGGATATTCATCAAGTCAATTTGTGGCTTAGATAAACCAAGATGTTGAATAGTTCAAGAATGCAAAGAATGAACCTAATCTTCAATACCTTAATCATGGGAAGGGATCACATGATGAAATAAAATATCGAAGATAAGAAAAAGAAAAGCTCAAACAAACTTTGATTCCATATGGTCCTCAAAGGGACTTGACATCTTTTCTTGGCTGATTGTATGGTGCAGGGGCATCTTGACTTGCCATCTTATGCATTACATTTTCAATAGTAGGTTTGTAGGTGTTTTAAGTCCTTTTGAGTTTAATAAGGTCTGTTTGAGACCAATTTGATGTAATTAGTAAAATTTGGGTACATTTGGGCACATATTGTAAAAATTGAAAAAAAATATGTAATGTTGTCAATGCAAAATTATACAAAATACAAGTCATTGAAGTCCAACAGTCATTTTTATCCAACAATAATTTTTATAAAGGGATGTTTAAAAATTAGTTGTAGATTGTTAATTTATTGGGGGGACATGTTTAAAAATCCTCAAACACATCAAGACAAGGTGGTTGCATATTTTTAATGAAGAACTTTTATATAAAATGTAATGTTTTCTTGTGAATTTCATATGACTATTGTTGTTCTCGAGCTTTATATGATCCTATACTATGTGGTACGAACATGAAATATATATTATTGGATAAAGGGATGAGTCTTATTTATTTTTCAATTTATTTGAGTGAATTTTATTTAGCATGGAAGAATTTATAACATTTTTTCTAAAAATAGTCCAGCAAATAAGAGTTTTAAGGGTTGGTAAGCGAAATTGACCAATTGGGGTATAAGTCACCGTTGAAAAAAATCTAAAAAATTAGAAAAAAGAAATATTATAAGGTATTATAAAGGATTTTGAATATTTTAAGGCAATACGATAGTGTTTTGACTGTGGTTGCAGAAGCCCTACGCAAGTTTTGCTAGTTTGCAAGCACACGAAAAAGGTATGGGTGTTGGGTTTTGAACAAAAGCTATTTTCACTAGTTCACTAATGGTTGGAGAAGAATGTATAGGTGTAATAAAATATGTTTGAGCTACTGGTAGATTTTTGAAAGATGTGGGTATAATACTTTCAATAAAGCTTGTTGTTTCAAGCCCAAATTAGGCATAGAGCGAGAGTTTGGTGGTTAGGAAACTTATTGGTCATATATCATAACAAAATTGATGGATTCCTTCCTTATGTAACCTTCCTAGATGATTGGAGTTGATTTTTTCAGTTAAGAGAGTGGTTTATATGAATTTACTTTGTAAAATAGGATTAATTGGCCCTCAAAAACTAGAATCAATCAATTTTAGGCTAATATGTTAAAAAACAAGCCTATCCAAGTTTTTCATATGTTTTATAAAGCCCAATGGGTATCCTAAAATATTTTCATTTTTGTCATATTCCATCTATATAGTAATTTATGTTTAGAAAACTAGTTATTGTTGGCTATTAGGAGATACCCCCAAGTTGTGAAGTAACAAATAAATATAAGTAGCTAAGGGTTTGAAATATTTCTTGGTTGGACCTATCAGATTTCTAAAAGACCCTATGTAGTTAATTTTATCATTTGGACAATCCCTTGAATCCATATTCACAAGAATTTCCATGTTAGCAAGGTCTTAATCTAGAAAAGGGTGAATAGGTGAGTTGGGAAAATATCGCCTTGTTTGAATCGTTGAAACATTGAATTGTGAAGTTTTTGAATTGTTTAATACACTTCCCAAACCTTTACATAAATTGGCATCAAATCTTAGGGATTAGATATTTTTATGGAGATTGGTTGGAGTTTGCATAGACGAAGGTTGGAAGTTGTAAATTCAAGATGTATCCTAAGAGCAGTGGCACTACTATAGAGTTGAAGGAGTTAAAAGAGAGACATGAAAAGTTGTTTAATGTTGTGTTAGAAAGGATTTCTTCCCTTGAGTCTAATCAAAGAATATGTGTGGTATTAGATGTTGAAAGTTAATTTGAGAAAGAAGAAGTGAAAATGAAGGAGAGGAAGAGAAATTGAGCCCCAAGGAATAGAGGATGACTAGGATACTAGGAGAAATAAAACATGATAATCCTAAGATGAAGGTTGATTTACCCATGTATAGAAGGAGTTTGAATAATGAAGAGATTATAGATTGGATTGTAGCTCTTGACAATTAATTTAAATGTGATGATCTTCTCAAGGAGCACAAGGTCAAGGTAGTAAAGATAAAATTTAAGGAGCATGTGTTATAATGGTAGAAATATGAAAAAACTAAATGTAGGAAGAAAGGTGAATAAAAAATAGTTTCTTGGGACCGAATGGTGGCTAACCTTAAAGGTAAATTTCTTCTAAAGGATTATGTAGTTAAATTGTATAAAAATCTTTAAGTTTTGAAACAAAAGGAGTCAAGGATGTTAATAATTATACTAATTAATGTTATAAGATGATCATAAGTGCAAGTAAAATGGATGATGAGGTACAGAAGGTGGCCAAGTATTTTGGTGTACTAATATTTGACATCCAAGATGAATTGACTATCACAAATTCAAGGACAAATAAGGAGTTTTTTCAGTCAACAATTAGATTGAAAGAGAAGATAAGAAGAAGGAAAGATGATTCCATTAGAGGAAGAGGTAGAAATAAGAGAGGTAGAGGGTCCTTTCCTATAAAAAAATAGTCCTATGAAGAACAAGAAGGTGCAAGAAAAGGTAAAGAACAAGTGATTAATTGTAGTGGTGGTTTTAGAGGTTCTAGAGGTAGAATTGGTGGAGATAGTAACTCAAACACCTTTTTAAGGAAGATGCTATAGTTGCAAACGGTTTGGGCATTGAGCATGGAAGTGTCCAAAAAATTAGGGTTCTTCTTCAAGTTTTGATTATAATAGAGTTGAGGTGATGAAATAAAAAGATGTTGAAAGTGTACTTTCTTTGAATCATATTGCTACTCTAGAAGTGGGGGAATCATTGATGGTGAGAAGGAAAATACTCAAGGCATCCAAGGAAGACGATATGATACAAATGAGGACTCTGTGGAAATGGTGTCCATGAAAATGGTAGACAAACTGAATTTGATGAAAATGCCTCATTAAGCACCTTAAATAGAGTGTCTTGGTTTAATGATGATGAGTCTATCTTGTTAAATGAGCAAGCTTCATTTGAGCTCAATATTGGTGTGTATAAGGAAGAGATTCTTTGTGATGTAGTGCCTATGAATTGTTACCATTTACTACTTGAAAGGCTAAGTCAGTTTGATAGGCATGCAATATATGATGAAAGAGCTAATACCTACACTATTAAGAAAGATGGAAGCACCTTTACACTAACTCTATTTCAGGGAGATGTCAAAGAAGAAACCGAAGAAGAAAGAGTAGCCATGTTTCCCAAGAAGGAGCTTATGAGAATGGAAGAGGAAAAAGATGGGGTTTCCTACCACTCTTATATTGGAGGACATAAAAATAGTGAGTTTGAATAGTGAAATGCGGGTGAGAGGTAAAGATGATGAATATATGGCAAGGGTAGATAAAGACTAGGTCAACCTGGTAACAGAAGAATAATATTAGCATCATAATGTCATGATTGGGACAATGATTTGTCCTTTGGTTGGAAAAAAGGTCAATAAGAAGTTAGGTTCTACAAATACAATGATGTATTTTAAGTTTGATAAAGTAGAGAATCTGATGAAAGAGATGAGGGTACAAGGTTGGATGAATGATGAAAAATAACAAGGACAAGTCAAGGATTTTTAGTGTGATTCAAGACAAAAGGAAAGGACAATCCAAGACAACAATGGCAAAGAAATATTTTTAGGTTTTGCTATGAATTTACTATGACTATTGGTGTTCTTGAGCTCTATACAGTCTTATATAGTGTGGTACAAACATGAAATACATATCATTAAATAAAGAGAAGAGTTTTCTTTCTTTTGTAGCCAATTGAGTGAATTTCATTAAGTATGGAAGAAGTTATAGAATTTTTCCTAAAAATAATTTAATGAATGAGGGTTTTAAGGGTTGGTAAACCAAATTGACCAATTGAGATATATGTCACTATTAAAAAAATCTTAAAAATATGCAAATAGAAATCTAGGGTTTTCTAAAGTATTATGGAGATTTTAGAGTGATGCAATGGTCTTTTCACCTTAGTTGAGGAAGCCCTAGTCGAGTTTTGCTAGTTTGCAAGCACACAAAAGAGGTATGGGTGTTGGGTTTTGAACAAAAGCTATTGTGACTACTTAAGTAATGGTTGGAGAGGCATACATAGGCCTACTATAAGATGTATGAGCTATTGGTAGAGTTTAGAAAGGTGTGGGTTGGTTCAAGACTAATATAGGCCTATACTAAGGGTTTGGTGGTTAGGTAGCTTCTTGGTCATATATCGTGACAAAATTGATGGGATCCTTCTTTTTATAACCTTCCTAGATGATTGGACTTTATATTTGAGTTAGGAGAGTGATATATTGGAACTTGCCTTTTAAAAAACACCTAATTGACCCCCCAAAATTGGAATCAATTAATTTTAGGGTAAGGTGTTCCAAAATAGGTCTATTGAAGTTTTGATATGTTTTACGAAATCCAAATGGGTATCCTCAAATGTCTTGACTTTTTTCAGTTTCCAAGCATACAATGAGTTATGTTCAGAAAACCAGTTATTGAGGGCTACTATAAGATACCCACAACTTGGGAAGGAACCATAAAGATAAGTAGCTAAGGATTGGAACTCTTACTTGGTTGGACATATTAGGTTTTCAAAGGTACTATAGAGTTAGTGTTAGCAGGTTTACAAGCCCTTGAAGCCATATTCATAAGATGTTTCCTGTTAGCAAGGTCTTGAGAGAAAAGGAGAAATAGGTGAGTTGGGAGAAAGATCTCCTTGTTTGAATATTTGAAATGTTGAATTGTGAAGTGTTTGTTGAATTATTTAAGACCCTTCCTCAACCTCTGTATCAATTGGTATCAAAGTTCAGGGATTAGATATTTTGAGGGAGATTGGTTGGAGTTTTAATAGAGGAAGGTTAGAAGTTGTAAAGTCAAGATGGATCCTAAGAATAGTGGCACTACTAGAGAGTTGTAGGAGTTAAAAGAGAGACATGAAAATTTGTTGGAGTCCCATAATGTTGTATTATCAAGGCTTTCTTCCCTTGAGTCTAATCAAAGATAAGATGTGGTATTAGATCATGAAAGTGAATCCGAGGAAGAAAAAGAGGAAGACGAAAATGAAGGAGAGGAAGAACAATTGGACCCTGAGGAACAAAGGATGACAAGCCTACTAAGAGAAATCAAATATGATAAACCTAAGGTAAATATTGATCTACCCAAGTGTATGGAGGGAGTTTGAATGATGAAGAGCTTATAGATTGGATTGTAGCTCTTGAAAATTACTTTGAATGTGAGGATGTTCCCAAAGAGAACAAGGTCAAGGTAGAAAATACAAAATTAAAGGGGTATGCACTATTATGGCGAGGCTATGAACAAACAAAAAGGAGGAAGAAACGAAAATAAAAAATAGTTTCTTGGAATAGAATGATGGTTAAGCTTAAAGGTAAATTTCTTTCAAAGGATTATGCAGTTCGATTGTATAGAAAATTTCAAGGTTTGAAACAAAAGGAGTTGGATGTTAAGAGTTAGAATGATGAATTTTATAAGCTGGCCACAAGAGAAAGTAAAATGGAGGATGAGTTGGATAAGATGGCAAACTATTTGGGTGGACTAAGATTCAACAGACAAGATGAATTGAAGGTGGAAAATCCAAAGACAATTCAAGGGTATCTTCAATTGGCCATTAGAGTGGAAGAGAAGATAAGAAGAAGGAAAGAAAATTCCATTAGAGGAAGAGGTAACAATCTGTTGAGGTATAATCGGTTAGATAAATAAAATTGATTATATAATTATAATGAGAATTGATTTATTGTGTGTGTGTGTGTGTGTGTGCGTGCATGCATGTATGTATGTATGTATGTATTTAATAATTGATATTATATATATATATATATATATATATATATATATATATATATATATATATATATATATATATATATATATATATATATATATATATATGAAGTTAATCTTTTATTTACTCTTATAATGATTATATAGTTAAATTAATAAATTAGATTAATTAATAGACTGTCCCAAAAAGGGACATGTCTCTTCTTGTCTTTACCATGTATACATTCAAGAGATCAATGCATTTGGAAAGTACATACTTTTACGGAAGTGCTATTACATTTGTAGAGATCTTAAATTTATCATGGTATCAGAGCTAGACTGCAAATGTGTAAGAATAGAAATGATATGGAGAAAAAAAATTCATCTGAAGGACTAGATGATAAGGAAGATGGGGAGGGTTTATCTAATTCATGGATCAAAAATAAGTGCGGGGTGTGAGCTTCAGATTTATTAGCCCTGGATGCAAAAGCCAAAGAGAAGAACACGAATGCAATCTACTGTCTAACGTGAAAATCAATCCTAAGGAAAAGTCATAGAAAACACAAGGATCACCGTAGTTAATCTGTAACTCACTCGGTCGGCTATCTACATAGTTTGGATAAGAAGCATGGAGAACAAAATAAAAGTTCATAATCGATGGAAGCCATTTGGGAATCAAGATTTTGGGAGATACCTTGTATCAAGCGGCATTTAATATCCGCATTAATACTTCTAAAGCTGGGCATTTAAATTATATTGTGGCTATTTGTTCATTGCTGACTAATATATTTCGTTCCTGGCTTAGTTTTCAAAGTGATTTTCAAACTATTGGGAGACTGAGAGGAACGACATCGCTCAGGTTCAAGGAATTCACCAGATTGAATGATATTAGATACAACCTTATTATCGTGGGAAGTATTTCTCAATTTTCACATAGAGAATAACGGACCTTGATGGTGGCTTGACTACAAGTCTTGATGTTTACAATTCAAGATTCCACAATCACTAGTTACAAGAGTATTATTCAAATTGTAAGAGAAAACTGAGCAGATGAATTCCATATTTATCAACCTTATATGAGAAACTAGACTTCTGATATCCACACAGCTTATCTCATGTTACTAGACTAGGAATACATCTCAAAGTACATTTTTGCTCCTGTTCCATTCGGACTTGTGAACTTAGAGATCCATATGACTATGAGCTATAAATCATTGTGATCTAGTTTTCATATAGGAGGATTGCAGGACATTCAACATTCATAGCAGAAATCTTACAAAGATATTAATGTTGATGCTTGAGGAGGCTGATCTTTTTATTGCATCAAAGTGGTGCTCTGTCAGTTGTGGTACGAGATCTTTCATATTTTGTTGATTCATACTCATAGTGAATGATTTTTCCCTCTCTCATAGTTTCCCAGGAGGAGATTGATAATCTGCGATTTTCTTTTCAGAAATATTCAATTGAGATTTATTCCTGGCTTCCAAAGGAAAAGCTGAAGTAGCAATGACTACAGCCATTTCAATACTTCGAATGGATGAAAAAGCTATTATACCTGAAAGAAATACAAACTAAAAATCTAGGCGTATGTATTAGAGCAGCTAGTCACTAGTATATTGGTGAGAACGATTATTATGTAGTTGGTTGTATTGACTCAAAATTATAAGCACATGTGTGAGATAGATTCACATGGCTCAAACTAGTAAGGCAAGTGGATGATTGAGGTCGCTAGTAAAGATAACAACAATCTGTATTTTTGTTTTTGGATAGCCCATTTTTCTACTTGGGTCGCATTATCTACATGATAGGCTTTCTATAAAGTGTCAAAAACCCAAGAAAATAGATTTTGATTTGAACTAGCCTCCAAGTCAGTCTGATCATAGAATCTGCAAGGTTTATTTGTAGTGCGTCGATCATGAACAATATGAATTAATTAATATCAGTGATCGAGAGCGCTTGAGGTGTTTCCCTCTTGGACGCGCATGTTAGTGCTGAGCTTATATGGGGCCATTTCTCCTTGCCAATTTTTTATTCATAGTCACGCACAGAGACATGCTCTCTATTTTGGAATAGCTTAGCCTATGAACCCCTAATTTAGAAAATCTTCAAGAGACATTTGATAGGCTTAAAAAGTTGAGATGTCTAGATCTGAGAGGCTGTGAAAATTTGAGGCGAAAATTGGAGTCTCTGAAAATTCTCAATATTCAATTTTTCATCAAACTGCAAGTATCCTGAGGATTAGCACCGATAATTTTTAGTGAATGAATTGGATTAACATGTGGTAAAATCATTCTTCTCTCGTTGATCTCGATTTGATAGGGTTGCCAAGCTTGGGGTGCTACTTGGTACTAGGCGAGCTGCTCAGTTGGAGGATAATAACGTCTACTTTGTGTCATCTCCTCAAATTCATAAGAAATACAAATAAGTTCACTTTCCCTTATAAAATAGTGAAACACTTAATCAGTAATAATAGAATTGATATTATGAGGAGGCAACGACAAAAATGTGATGGTCGACTCCTATGTTGATAATGAGAATGATTATGTGGCAACATTATATTACAATTGCCAAGCTGAGCATGGAGAGTGGGCCCGAATTCAAAGCAAAGTGCTTACTCTTGTCGAAGACTTCATGTTTCTCATGACTCGAGTTAGAGAACTTATAAGCACACTATATGCTACAATGTTCTAAGTATACGGAAATGAAGGTTATTGTTCGAAGGGTGTGCATCTATGTTAGTGAGAGAAGTTGAAGAATAGTCTTTAACTACATGAGATCAGTATATTTAAGTTCAATTTCTAAGTATTGTATTTCTAATCCCTCTTATTCTCTTATTCATATGTACTATAAGAGCTATTTGCCTTAATATTTTTTGAAGATGCTCTTGCAGGAAAATGAGGATTGCTATCAAATTCAGAGGGAGTCTAACACTTTATCTATTAGAAGCAACCTTGGACGAGAAGGTCAGAAGGTTGATATCACATTCGAAAGAAGCCTGATGAACCATCAAAGGAAACCTTGGATGAGAAGGTTAAATGTTGATGTTAATACTCAAAGCTTTAGATGGACTCAATACAACATCTAGAGGATATGCCTTATTTGATTTCCAAGGATCTTGGTCATAATGATTCAGAGGGAGTAAACCATATCAAGATGGTTTCCCTAGTGACCAGGAAATTATAAAAGAAAAAATAATTGCAATTCAAATGATGCAATTCCATGTATGTGAACTAGAAGGATTTTATGTAGATATCTAGGTCATGCTATTCCTAGATAGATGGTTGGGAATTCAAGAAAAGAGCTTAATGCAGACTAAAGACACGACTTGCTCGTAGAAGGTTGATATTACATTCAGAGGGAGTATGATAGTTCATCTAAAACAACCTTGGACGAGGAGGTGAGGAGGTTGTTACAAGACCTTAAAGGAAGCATCCAAAGTACTATGATCGTGAGATTGAGTCTCATTTGTGCTAGCTGAAATGTTATGTTATCTCCTACATAACTTGGGGTTCACCTAGAGTGATGCAAACTATAAAAGAGATATAGTGCATAAGTATGCTATTCAAGGTACATTATCCCTATAAAACATATGGTTGATATTCTCACCAAGGTTCTTGCTAGAGGTAAGGTTGTGTACCTTCAAGACAAACTTGACATGTTGGAGAATGAAGCCTTAAATGAAAAGGATTTTCAATATATGTGATCTATTATCTTGTATGTTATTGAATTCTTCTCCTTGAGAGAGAAGTCTAAGGTGAAAGCCCTTGTTTCCATCCTTTGGGATGAGCCATGATGGATCCACCCTCTGAGATAAGTCAAGGTGGATTTCATGTATGTGACTCCAAGACTTATGGACCCTCCTGTGAACATTGGAGAAAGGTGATGACTTTTCGACAATGAACACTTGTATTTAATGTTACAAGGTGACAATCTTGTAATGGAGATTCGTTATGGTAGGCTTTTGATATGTCTGTGCACATACCATAATAGGATTATATGTAAGGGGAATGTAATATTCTCAAATTTACTATATCCTTGTATCACGATCTGAGGTGATATGAAAACCAGGTATCACGATCTAAGGTTATTCCTCATATCATGATCTAAGGTGATGTGAAAACTAGGTATCATGATCTAAGATAATTCCTCATATTACGATATAAGGTAATATGTAAAATCAGGTATCAAATGTTAGGTGATTCCTCATATCACATGCTAGGTGATATGTAAAACTGGGTATCACATGTTAGGTGATATGTAAAACTAGGTATCACATGTCAGGTGATTCCTCATATGACATGTTTAGTGATATGTAAAACTAGGTATCACGTGTTAGGTGATTCCTCATCTCATGATTTATGTGACACTTATCATCACGTGTTATGTGATATCTTCTTTCACGAGATATGTGAGATTTCTTATCAAAAGAAATATGATATGATATATGATTTTATCTTCCCTAGCTAAGAGGGAGTGTTGATGTATGTAGCATCAGTCAGATAAATAAAACTGATTATATAATTATTATGAGAATTGATTTATTGTGGGTGTGTGTGTGTGTGTGTGTGTGAAGTTAATCTTTTATTTATTCTTATAGTGACTATATAGTTAAATTAATAAATTAGATTAATGAATAGACATTTCCCATGAAGGGAAATGTCTCTTCTTGTCTTTACCATGCATATATTCAAGAGATCAATGCATTTGGAAAGTACATACTTTTATGACAGTTCTATTACATTTGCAGTGATCTTCAATTTATCACAATCAAAGAGGTAGAGGATCCTTTCCTACATCAAAAAAGTCCTATGAAGAACAAGAAGGTGTAAGCAAAGGTAAAGAACAAGTCACATATTCTAGAGGTAGTTTTAGAGGTTCTAGAGGAAGATTTAGTGGAGGTAAAAATTCAAACACCTTTTCAAGAAGATGCTACAGTTGCAATCAATTTCGGCATCTAGCATGGAAATGTCTAGAGAAGAAAGGTTCTTTTTCAAGTGTTGGTGACAGGAGGGTTTAGTTGGTGCAAGAAGAAAATATTGAAAGTGTACATTCTTCTAATCATATTTCTACTCCAGAAGTGGGAGAATCACTATTGGTAAGAAGGAAAATAAGCAAGGCATCCAAGGAGGAGGATATGACATAATGGAGAACTCTATTCAAGACCACACATGAGTGCAAAGGCAAGCTATGTAAAGTAGTTATAGATTCAGGAAGCACTGATAATATGGTGTCCATGGAAATGGTAGATAAAATGAATTTAAAGAAAATGCCGCATAAAATACCTTATAAAGTATTTTGGTTGAATGATGACAATCAATCTTGGTGAATGAGCAAGATTTAGTGTAGTTCAATATTAGTGGGTATAAGGACAAGATTCTTTGTGATGTATTTCCTATGAATTATTTTCATTTACTACTTGAAAGGCCATTGCAATGTTATAGGCATACAATATATATATAGGAAGGGCTAATACCTACACTATTGAGAAAGATGGAAGCACCTTTACACCAACTCAGTTGCAGGGAGATGTCAAAGAAAAAACCAAAGAAGCAAGAGTGGTCATCTTTGGCAAGAAGGAGCTTGTGAGAATGGAAGAAGAAAACAAGATGGAGTTTGCAGCCAGTACTATGTTGGAGGACATCAAAATAATGAGTTTGAAGAGTAAAAAGAGGGTGAGAGATAAAGACGATGAAAGCATGGCAAGGGCGAATAAAGAGAAGGTCAAGTTGGTGATGGAAGAGCAATATTGGCTTGCTAATGTCATGATTGGGACAATGATTTGTCCTTTGATTTGAAACAAGGTCGATAAGTAGTTAGGGTCTACAAATACAGTGATGTATAAGTCTGACACATAAGAGAACCTAATGACAGAGATGAGGGCACAAGTTCGGATAATAGAAAGAAAATGACAAGGAGAAGTGAAGGAGTTTGAGTGTGATTCAAGATAGAAGAAAAGGACATTCCAAGACAAGGATGGAAAATACATGTTTGCACATATAAATACAAGTTTAGCATTAGTCTCTGATGAAGAAAAAAATTGAGGATATCCATCAAGTCAATTGATTACCTATGAACAATAGCATTTAACAAAAATATTTGAAGAATTGAATATTGAAAATGAATTTCTAAAATTGAAATTAGTGAACTACAATCATAGAATTAATTCAATAGAAAATGAGAGGAACTCACTTACATCTATGTGAGAAGGCATTGAGGAGGCTTATCTTCAAGAAAATGGTTCATTGAAATAATAAGTTAATGGGATTCAAAATAAGTTGGGTAATACTCGATAATAGAGTTACTCATATTCTTTGAGTTTCCACTAGTGATATACTTGATTAAGAAATAGGGGAGAACTATAGAGAATAGAGTAGTTCAAAAAGAAGCCCTTTGACTTATTCAACAAAACCTATAGTTAAAAAAGGACATATTGAATAGAAAGTCATCACTTCAAACTAAATATGGATAATTTATAGAATTGAATGTAAATATTGAATAGAAAGTTGTCACTTCAAACTAAAGATGGATAATTTATAGAATTGAATGTAAATATTGGAAGAGATAAGGTAATTTATAAGGGGAGTGGGTTCATCTTTTGTCAAGGGATAAGTTAATTTATAATTATAGCTCATATTGGCATTCAACGATCATCAAAGACTAGCATATTCTTCTATGGATTTTACTGATGAGAATGTCAAACATGATTATGTTTAAGACACAACTAGTATACCAAGATCATCAATAATAAAAACAATTATGCTAGACATATTCATAGGCAATAAATAATTTCACTTTGAAAACATCTTCAAAATAGGGTAAATCGCATAGCTATCAACAAGTACCTTAAAATCCCTCTAAATGAAAACCAAATTTAAAATAAGATAAATCTCAAATTTAACATCTTAATTGTGGAAAAATAGGAATATCTCTAAACTGGGCATACCTTTAGGTAGTAGGAAACCGTTGTCTATGTCCTCCTATTTTGTTTCGTTCAATCCACAAAGTAAATTAGCCTTCTTATTACAAATATCTCCATTCGACAAGAAACACTAACTTGCATTCAAAAGTTGATACGTCAAAGATCATGCCTTTCATTCTAAATCTTAATTGCTTAAATGCATTCAAAATTTGATGACATACCTCAAGGATTGAATATATTCTAAGAGATCCATCAAAGTAGCAAGTCTTCCAGCAAAGCGGACAAGCATTTCAATTCTATTCTTCTACTACACAAAAATTCCATGTAAAATAAGCCTTACACATAATGGGTTGAAAATTCTTCTATTACTAAATATTAATTACTCCACTTTTAATATCCTTACCAGCAAATAATTGCATGAAATTGACTTGTAAGACATTGTGTACCACAAATATTCTTGAGTCCTCTAAATTAGATTCATACAATTCTGAGATAAAGTTTGAAACCCCCATTGTGGAACATTTCAAAAAACAAAATTTGCAAATGGATTAAAAACACCTCTTTGAAATAATATTGACTAAAAATATACCTAATTATATTAGACCCAATAGATCCAACTAGACCATTTGAAAGCAGATTTATAATTCTTTTCTTTTTGTTATCCCAAAAAATGCCCTATAAAATGAAAGGATGGTTTTTCACCGATTTTCTATACAAGATCATTACTAGAAAGATAGATAAGGTATATATCATTACTGATGATGATGAATCACAATTAGATTCATAGAAGTCTAAGATAGTTCCAAACCCATATTCTATAACATTTAAGTATTGTTGGAAAATGAATAAAAAAACCTCAAAATGCATCTGATTGTTGGAAAATTTAACCAATTCTTCTTTGTTTCATCATGGAAAGTTCAAGCATTTATTAGATCAAGTTAGGAAGAGTAGTGAATTATAGGGGAATGCAATTTTAGTAGCTCGGTGTTTATTGTTTACCAATCTTCATTAGATTTCAGTAGCTTGGTTATGGGAAATATTGATGAGGATCTTCACTAAATTATTGTAAATTAAATTAAGAAAAGTAGTAACTTTTTTCACTATTAGCCACTGAAATCTTCTCTAATCTTGATACAGGGGAATACATATGAATCGTCAAAATTAGATTCATAGAACTCTAACACAATTCCATACCCATATTCTTGAACTGGTTTACATGATTGAAGGTTTTGCATTTTCATTTTTTTATCACTCTTGAGTTAATATTCAATTTATATGTTAAACATTCAAGAATTTAATTTTTATTTAATCAAAAGAAGGAACTCATAATTTAACTTTAGACTAAAGAAATCTTAGAAATATCATATGATGAAAGACCACCTCTTCTATTAATGGTCTAGTATAGATTACGACAATATTAACATATAGTTATTCAATACAATTCTGATTTTGACAATATTCTCTAGGTATTCGCTAGTTTTTCCTAGTTTACAGTATTCATTAAATCTATGGATATGCCAATATGAAGTTCAACACATGCATGGTTTTAGTGTTTTTGATTTAATGCTTGAACTTGCCATGATGGAATCAATCCTGACTCGTCAAATCTATGGAAATAATTTTTGGAAAATGTTGAACTCGATTTGAACATTCAACAAATAGGACAAACACATTCTAGAAAAAATAACTTGTTATTAACAAATAGGACAAACACATTCTGGAGAAAATAGTTAGTTTTCATGAACAATTGTGGAGGTGCAATATATGCTTTGAATCTATAGTGAAGGGAAGAAATGTGTTAAGTCTAAAGCGATGACAAAAACTGAGTGCATAAAATGAATTATGACACTATGAAATTAAAAACAAAGATGACTAAGGATCGGGAATTGTGAGATTCATGTTAAGGTAAATTTGGAACAAAAAGTTGCAGAGCTTCTGATTAAGATTCATAAAGAACGAAAATCAAACCAAAAACACCTATGAATTGTTGACTCAATTGAAGCAAGAAAAAATTGGGATGAAAAATAAGCTCAGAAAATCAATGATACTACCAAGAAATTGAATTCAAAGATGAGTGGAGATAAGTAAAGGGATTCTTGTGAGAAGCTGGGAGCCCAATATAAAATGAGCTTAATGAAATAAAAGTATTCAGTCAAGGACGTTAAGAACTGTGCACTAATCTAAGACATGAAAAACTATTTTGGAAGAAAAATTGAAAGACTTCAGCAATAGAATTACGACAACAACTTCAACAGAAACACCAGTAACTATATAGAAGCCTTTCTTAACACCCAACAACCAGGCCAAATCTATTGTCAATACCCGCAAAGGGTCACCTGCAATCCTTGGGATGATCTTCAACAAATGTATAATAGATCATCCTTTTCTGCAGAAAATAGGCCTTAAATATTTGTATCAATAATACTATACATATATAGTATCTATAAGTCATCATTGGTTGTTTGTTGTGGAGCTTCACTTATATATTTTACCAATGCATTCAGTACTAGTCCAGAAAATAAAACTTAGTTTACTGCAACAAGAAATACCAAACATATGCATATATGTCTATAGACCTGCTTTCTATCAAGCTTCATCAATGAAGTTTGTACAACCAACATATGGTGGGATATGGTTTTAAATTTTTTGTGGAATTGGAATCAAAGTTTGATTAAGAATGCATCTGCATCAGCCATGTAGTTTTAGCATCAAGAGCTAGGAATATCCAGCCCCACAACAAAAACAGAGAAGGAAAAAATATTGTGTTTTGCACACCTAGGAAATTTTCATACATAGGTGTAGATCTGATAAATCATACCATGAATCTCAAGGGATCAATCTCATTTTTGTTCAATCCATGGATTAGATGAAATCATCCACAGATCAATCATTAAATTAAATAATAGTAATGTTTATGTGGGATCATATTCAATGATGTGTATCTGAAATCTTAATTATAATGAGGGACTTACCAAGTAAGCTACTGTGAAAAAAATGGGGAGTGAATTAAAATTGAAAAAGTTAAAAGTACTACTGAATCTTCTCCTCAATAGAAAAATCCTTTTACCATTATCATTTGAGAGACATGTCTATACTAAAAAATAGTAATGCTGATATGATATCATATTTGATGTCATAGACCTGAAATCGTAGGTGTAGATCTGATAAAATATGCCATGAATCTCAAGGGATCAATCTCATTTCTGTTCAATCTATGGATCAGATGAAATCATCCATAGATCAATCATTAAATTAAATAATAGTAATACTTATGTGGCATCATATTTGATGGTATCTGAAATCTTAATTATAGTGAGGGACGTACCAAGTAAGCTACTCTGAAAAAAATGGGGAGTGAATTGGAATTGAAAAGTTGAGTACTGCTGAATCCTCTCTTCAATAGGAAAATCCTTGTACCGTTTCCATTTAGGAGACATGTCTATACTAAAAAATAGTGATGTTGATATAGTATCATATTTGATGTCATGGACTTGAAATCTTAGTTATAAGAATGAGACTTGCCAAGAAAGCTACTGGCAAAAAAATTGAGTGACTTGAAATCACCACATAAGATTTTAGGAGGCCTAAAGTTAAAATGCTCAATTACCAAATTCTCTCCTCCATAAAAGAATCCTTTTAATATTATTTATTTTATTTTTTTAAAAAGGGAGAGGTTTGTATAAAAAATTAGTGATCCCCTCCCTTGACTTTACATGCAGAGATTTTCAAAGATAAGTTAATTGCAGCAAAAACATCCCTAAAATAACAAATTTAATGTTTCTAAAAATTGTCTATAAGGATAAACAATGGGGTAGCATTGAAAACCCAATATAATACAGATCCCATTGTGACAGTTTCATGCCCATCACATGGATTGAGTAAAAGGGCACAATAGACAATGTATTTACACACATTTAATTGTTTTTGAAACTTGGGAAGATGGGGATCCGAATGTAAAGAGCTCTATGGACTCTAGTACATGGAATAACTGGTGTACAGACATATAATGAATGGGACGCCTTTTCTCTACAAAAAGTTGGGATTTTTCAGAATCCCTGTGCATATATTACAGATAGTACATAAGGACTCAAATTTAGTGAGATAGAGATGTGAGACAGGAGAGAATATTACTATCTTGGGCTACCATTAGCCAATGGGTATGGGCTGGATGAACAATTATACTTGGAAATATCTACGTTGGGTTTTGTGCTGTGCTGATTGCCCCACTGAACCCAAAATAACAGAGGACAAATTTGGGTTCAAGGATTGCAAAAGCGGCATTAAATTTTTTTTTTTAAAGTGCTCTTCCAGCTTAAATTGTCCAAGTTTAATAGGATTGTACAAGTTTGGACCAAATTAATGTCCATACAGTTTAGTGGTGTGGGTTTAAAGATGAAATTAATGCATACAGTTTAGTGGTGTGGGTTTAAAGATGAAATTAATGCAAGGAAGCAGATAAAATGAGGGCATATTTGGAAATCAACTATCACAATCTTAGCTGATAAGCAAGAGCTGCATTCAGTTAGAATAAAGAAATGGAAGGTCGTCAAACTGCAAGTGTCACTCACTGACCAGCTACAAACGATTATAAAACCACACATTGAGTCAACAAAAATCCAAATAATGAGATACTCAAAAATTAATACAGCTCATCTAAAGGGTATATCTCAAAATCTCAATTCCTGTAGGTTTGATGTTAGCCCTGTTTGGATTTTGGTATGTTTGGCACATATTCTTAGATGTGGTCACCAGACCCATCAAATCTTCATTATAAAAATCTATTTATATCACCCAAGGAACTAAATATATAGAATTGAAGTTGGCAGCAATCAACTTCTATGTATCTATTCAGGTTTAGAGCGCATATAAACACCTCCCCAGTAGGAGATGGATTGGATTTTGGTGAGTGATAATCATCATAACATGCTGATTCAGTAATCATGCTGAATGTCATTTAGCCTTGGATAATTTCTATGTACTAATATGATAATTTCTAGCTGTACTAATTTCTATGTACCAATTCATTCCCGGAACTTACGCTTTGTGATGCCCACATCAATCAGGAACAAGGTTCAGGGTTTGCCCTATTTATGAAAATTAGATGTTTTTTAAATAACATTGAATTGTTACGTATCTAATTAGAGAAGTCGCTAATATTGAGATATCCCCCTTCCAAAGAGTTTTTAAAACTAAATTTTGATGGCTGTTCTCGTGGCAACCCTGGTAAGTCAGGTCTGGGTGCCTGTATTTGGAATTGGCAGGGTGATGTGGTTGCACTCAAAGCTGATGTTTTGCCAGGTGGGATTAACAATCTTGGAGAAGCGCAAGCTTTAATGGCTGGTTTAATTCTGGCTAAGAGGTGTAATGTATCTAAACTTCATATAGAGGGTGACTCACAAGTTATTGTCAACTCTTGCTTGTCACTAACATCTCAAAATTGGAAAATAGCCTATATTCTTCAGCAATGTTGGGACTTGATTGACTCCTTTGCGGCAACATGTTTTTCACACACCTTGCGGGAGGGTAACAAATTTGCAGACTGCTTAGCCAATCTTGGCTGTGATGGTGCCATGTTCGAGTCATTTAAATTCTTGGAGATCATTTTATTATTTCCGACTCTATCTGAATGCCACAGTCGGGACAAGAGCCGGCTGAACGTTGTGTAAAGGCCAAGTGTGTGTGAGTAGCCATTTTGATTATCTTTGTTTTAAAAGCCATTGGATGGCTAGCTTTGTTGCTGATTAGTCGGGCAACTGCTGCTGGGAATGTTGCTGTCTTCAGTTAGCCTTTGCTGCTAGGGAAGCCTTGAATTCAATTTGGTTGTATCCTCTTTATTGGCTGTCCTATACTTTTCTATAGTATGTGCTCTATAAGGCTGTGCCCTCATATACATTGTTGTTGTAATGATCAGGCTGTGGACCAATTTTATTCTTTTGTACTCGGGCAAAGATCTAGAGGTTTCTTGCTAGTTCTTCCTCTAAGGAGCTGATGAAGGGTGCTCCCCTTAATACCACAAACACATAACAGAAATAGAGAAACAACAACAATAATATGCAAGAATAGAAAATTGGCTTCTTATTATCTCCACAAATGTGGAATTACAAACTTTCAGAATTACAATATGCAAAGCCACATGGGCATTCCTTACAATATTCTGTAGGACAAAGCCTCGAACTATTACCCAGAACTATTCTGAACTGCCTAAGACAATAATACAGCCTTCCTTATATAGGCAACTTTCCACCGCTTGGGAAGGTTCCAGAATTTTAGCCAATAAGGCCGACCAAACTTAGAATTATTTTATTTTACATTTTATTACATCATAGTCGGCTCAAGATAACCTTTGAAACCCGAACAGAAATTTTGAAGAAAATTATTTTTCGCCATTTCAGGTGGCCCAACTTTCGAAGACCATAAGTCATCACCAGTTGACCCGATCGGCTATTATAACCCCATTTCGGAAACGCCACGAAGCGCTCTATAGGCTTGACATGCGCAAGCGCCTGTCACCCAAATTTTCGACCTCATCCGGGGCCTCTAAAGCCTTCAAAACTGAGTTCAAAGTTTCTGTACCCTGCTGCCAATACCGAAAATCTTCAATATCTTCCAATATACACTTGATCTGGCAATGAAACTTTACTGGTAGACTTATATGACCAAAATGAACCTCCAAGAAAGAAATAAGATCATTCTGAGCACATACGAAAATTACCAAAAATAGTAACTTTCCATAAATAGCAGCTCTGCACAAAATAGCCCTTATTGAATACAAAAACAGAAATATTTTTGGGTGATGCAAGATTGCTCTTACACCCAGGATGCTCCTGCATCAGGAGCCCCCCGAACTAGTTTTCATTATAATAATAAATATTAGTGCTCTGTCACTTTTGCCAAAAAAAAAACAAAAAAACTGTAGGTTTACGTGAACTAATAAATGAAGTGCAAATATTTCTTTGTAGCAGCCACAAAGATGTATCACCAAGTTAAAAGAAATATGATTTAAATTATTCAAATAAATGTTTCTGCAGTAGTAGACAATGACATGTTCTTCCAGCTTGTCCTGTACAAATTTCTTTGCAAGATGGCTACCATAACCTGCTCTATCTGTTCCAATTGGTCAAGTAAGACTATATTAAATCGGACATGGCCAAGGTCTCTACAAAATATATCATTGATCAAATTTCAAAAAACGAAAAATACAATAGATTTTCGTGGAATTTTTATCATATGTTCTTCATCATCTGCATATTTTGTGGTCAAAAAATACAAAAAATTTGCGAAGTGTTTTTGCAAATATAGAAAAAAATGAAGTTTGACATTTGTTTTTTTGTCTTTGGTACATTTTTTGTAGGGAGCTTAGCCACTGCCTATTAAAATAATAAACTTTTCTTGTTCTTATCCACTCGCTCCATGGCAATAATTATCAGCATGGTGGAAACTTAATGCACCATCCATCTAATCACTTCATGAACGGTCAAATAGGGTATGATTGTCACAAGGCCCTACTCTGGATATACTCTTCATTGTAAGTTGCCAAATACTGAGAAAGCCCATGGGAATTGGCGTTGCCGCTTCCCTTTGATACCATTGATTTGTCTTTTCAGGCAATAAATTTAATCCTTGACTGATGAGCTAAATTAAATCCATATCTTCTTCAAGACTTTAATGCTCGTTCCTCAGCATCCAAAATCTCAAGCCCCATCTCCATCTAAAAAGATTTTAAATAAGAGTTTGGGGCCGATATGAACATATGGATAGACAATAGTTAAGTAAGAAATATTTTTCACAGCAAGTCAAATTGTGATATTCCTATCAAAATTCAACTATAATTTTTTTGTTTTTTTGAGTCAAACTAAAAATCCAAATAATGAGATACTAAGCATGAATCGACTTAGATTGAGTGATAAAATATGAAATTCCAGACCAATTAAGAAAATGTAAATGGCGGGTTAAGACTCAATCTCTGCCAACGTTCCTTTTGTGCGTGCTAGAATGGGGCTTTGGGGCACGCGAACTGTTAGACAGATTCCCTCAAGGCGAGGTTATCTCATGGAGTACAATGATTACAGGATATGTGAACATTGAATTTGTTAATAAGGATTAAGAGAATTTCAAGCATATGCAATTGGCAGGTTAACGCCAGATCCTTTGCCAGCTTCTTGCCTACCTATGTCAAAATGGAATTCTATCAAACATAGGAGCTAGGGAATTCTTGTCAATATTATAGTTGGCATGCTAAAAGTAGAGCCACGGAATTATGCAAAATGAGAAATCATAATGCAATTACTGCAACAGGGATTCATAATGCAAATAGGGATAAATCTTAGGTATCTAGGCACTCAAATGTAGATGCAATTGCAAAACTAATGATGGAAAAAAATGGGGGAATCCTTCTCTTTCATTTTCAAAATAAAATGAAAATGAAGAAGACTTATCTCCATTTCAACTCGACTGGTAGCCATCAGGGGAGTCTTCCTTACAAAAGGGTAAATGTATGGAAAATGGATGGAAACAAATCACCAAAGTAAATTTCAATATTGAACTCGATTTGAACTAATACATGTATTATAAATTAGGTATTTGTGGGTAATGACACTGCCCAATTTGTGCATGGCTCTAAGCGATGAGCTAGAAGGCAGGGGATATGTTTTGAAAGTGCTTATACACTCCTTATTAACAAATAGGACAAATACATTCTGGATAGAATAGTTTTTATACATCTCTGTCAAAATGAAAATATCCCTGTTCTAGGCGTACCTCTAGGCAACCATTCGTCGATGTTCTGCCATTTTTAAACTAGCCCTTTTATTAGAAACATTTCCATCCGGCAAGAAACACACTAATCGAAGCTCATCTACATTCTCAACTCTCAACTCCTGTTCTGGTACAGTTTCTTGTTCCTGAAAGAAGATATAAAAAGGAAATATATTGAGATTGACATAAATCTCTTACAATAGAGTAGACAAAGAGAAAGAAAGCAATTAATGTTGTGTTTACTCGCCTGAATTAAGTTTATCCTTGAATCCCTGCAACCCCAGAACCCAATCCCTGCGCTGGAAAAACTTCTTCAATCCTTCCCTGCCACTTCTTCCCCTGTTTCAATCCTTCCCTGCCACTTCTTGAATGTTTCAATCCTTCCCTGGCAAGAGCCATGACAGAATCAGGCGCTATGTTGAGCTGCTTGTTGGAAAAGTTTTGAGAGACTTTGGTTCCGCACTGCAAATTCTTCTCTAGCAGAAACTGGCGTCTTATGAGTTTTGGGAATGTTTTCCAATTCCTTCATCGACTCCCTCCCCTGCCACTTCTTCCCCTGTTTCAATACTATAACCATTTTGAAGCCTCTTTTGTGCAATTATGTGCAATATTTACATATTTGCATTACTATCCTGCCAATTATTATCTTCGATCAATTCATCCATGTTGCCAATTACCTCTCCAGCAATTAAATCTATTCTTCAAAGATTTCTTTCATGCAATCCAATGTGTATGGAAGAAGGTTTATGCATTTTCTGAAATTTCCTTCCGATTCTCAAATTCACAAACATGTGTTTTCCAAACTATTGCAAAGATTTAAAGGTCTGCAGAGTATTTTCAAAAATGGGCACATGCCACAGAGACAAAAACACTATTCTCTGCTAGGCCATAACCAGGTGCTAAAACTCCCTTTCCTGATCTTCACATTATGATCACACTTATTCTGTGCATGATCTTCACATTGTGATCATCACTCCTTTTATAGACTTGCAGAAAACACCTTCTTCAGGCTGCGGTTTCAATCTGACCGCATTGTCATTGTGTTGTGGGGATTCTTTTCTGTTCTGTGGCCATGACCAGGATTAAAGCCCTCAGAAGACTAATAACAAGTCTCAGCAAGCAAGTTGGAAGATCTCCACACATCATCACCCATCTTAACAATTCGGAATATCTGCAAAAGGATTTTATCGCTCAATTTGTAGAAATTGAGAGCTTGATCGAAATCATTTTCATTTGAAGAAATTGGGTCCGCGGTTGATGTATTTGAAATTTCGAAGATCTTTGTACGGCTAGTTGACCGTTAATTACTTTCTTGTATGCTTTTGTTTTTTTCAATTTAAAATTAGAATTTAAGTGCGTTGTTCAATTTAAATTTTCGGTGGGGAGTGCATGGCTAGGGAGGTTGCACATTCCTAGTTTCTAAAATTAATTATCCAATTCTTATTTACGTTTAGATTATTTTAGCAAATCGTTGTAAGAATAACCCAAAGTCATAAAGGGCATATATCTATTGCATGTCAAGAGATGTTTGTAGTCATAATAAACTATTTCCATATAACTCCAAGAGAGAAAAGAAAGAAAATATAAATTTGAAGTACACAATGCAAAATAATAAATAAGCATGCCATAAATGACACGAGATTGACCCTAGAAAAATCCTTAAAGAAAAAAACTTATACTCTGAAATAATTTGCACACACAATGTATTACTTATCTCATAAAATAAAAATTATAATAAACTTGTAGACTATGTGCAAGGATTTTAAGACATCAATCTTCCCAATTGCTCTCCTGCATGTAAACACATATTTTGATCCATGTTTCCTCTCCATTCATATGAAACTTAAAAGGGATTCTCATCTTTAGGAAATAAGGAAAAGGTTACGATAGTAACGTCAACAAGTACTCATGTTCCCAATTTTAATAGAAATAAATTTAAATAAAACCACCCTATTGTATTACAATAAAATTGTTCATATTACCATAGACTTACAAGTTTGTCTCCCTCATTTACTTTTGGTATTATGTTTTTCCTTTTGTAAGTTACTTTTTTTTTCATTATTAAATATTGATCTAGAGTTATATACAACATACAAAGTGGCCCCTAGAATGTCTTACCCATATAATACATGCATTTCTAGATTCCCTAGGTGCACCAATGTAAATAAATATTAATTTTACATTATAAGAATTATGCAAGCTTCAAAACAAACATTTACCTACAAAATTAACATGTATAGAATCTAAGAACAATCTAAACACTCTAATATAATTTATTTCTTAGTTTAAGGTGAAACAATTTTTGAAATATCCAACATTTGTATTCCCTCTTAAATTCTAATTTTATGGACATATTTTTATTGTATTTAAATTTTTTAAATAGAATTTGATACTATGCTATCTAACCCTTACGCATTTATTTCATTGGACAATTTTGTGCTATCAATTAATTAGCGTAGATTAAATTAGGGAATGATAACTTTTTCTCACAAATTTGGTGAATATTACATACTTATGACCAATATTTTGAGATTCCAATTTTAATATCATCAATGCAACAATAATTATGAGTGGTATATTACTGCATGAATTTATCTCATAGAATCACTTTATCTTGATTACATTATCAAGTTCATTCAACAAATTTGGTCTCAATCCATAGAATCTCTATCCATCACTACAGATCAATTTGTATATGTCGAATCAACTGGGATCATTTATATCATTATGTATTTGAACCTTAAAGCTTTCAAAGTCTAAATTAAAAATTATATCTTTTTGACCTTTGCACTAGGAGTTGTGAGTTGAAATAGTAGACATTTTATGTTGACTTGTGTGCAATATTTTTATATTTAATTATACGACCAATAATTCATTTGAAATGTCCAAGATCTCTTAAGAATCTATAGATAAATATGATCAAGGAACACTCAAGAAATCATAATGTCATTATATAGAATCATAGATAAACATACAATAATCAAGTCAAACCATTTTTAATCAATCACTTTTATTGTGATATTTCTATCAAGATTCAACTGTGTAGTTTTTTTGTCAAACTCATTGACCCATGTTTCATGAGTAGTTGCTCACAAGAACCCATCTCTCATGAGAATTAATGGAATGTTTAGCACTTATTGCATCTAGGTGATGCTCATAGACGTGAAGCACTGAGACTTCTTGGGAGGTCAACCATCCTAGTACTACTCGAGAGAAAGCGCTCTTAACAATAGAATTTCCTCCAAGGTTGAGCCCATTTTACTTGAAACTTCTTTTGTAAAAAAATTAGAAAGTGTTTTACCTTATGAACCATTGATTACAAATTCCCTTAAGCTCATCAATTGATAAGTAGGAGATATTCTTCACAAGTCAAATTATGATATTGCAATTAGGATGCAACTATGTAGTTTTTTAGTCAAATTCATTGACCCATGTATCATGATTAGTGGTTTACAAGAACCCGTCTCTAATGAGATTTAATAGAAAAGTCTGCACTCATTGCATCTAGGTGATGCTCATAGTGGTGAAGCACTAGGAATTCTTGAGAGGTCACCCATCTCGTTACTACTCCAGCTCAAGTGCACTTAACAACAAAGTTTCTTCCAAGGTTAAGCACATTTATCTTGAAACCCCGTTTGGAAAAACTTTAAAAAGTGTTTTACCTAATTAACCATTCATTAGAAAGCCCCTTAAGCTCATCAATTGATAGGTAGGATATATTTTCTATAGAAAGTCAAATTATGATATTGCTATCAAGATTCAACTGTGTATTTTTTTAGTCAAACTCATTGACCCGTATTTCACAAGTAGTGGTTCACAAGAAACCATCTCTCATGAGAATGAATGGAACAAATAGCACTCATTACATCCAAGTAATGATCATAAAGGTGAAGCATTGATACTTCTTGGGAGGTGACCCATCCTAATACTACTCCAACTCAAGCACACTTAACCAGAGATTTTCCTTCAAGGTTAATCTCATTTTTCTTACAACCTCATTTGAAAAATCTTCAGCAAGTGTTGTACCTTATGATCCATTCATTATAAATCCCCTTAATCTTGTAAGTAGGATATATTCTTCAAATGTGGTTGCAAGCAAAATTAGCTTAACCTTGGAGTAGTATTGGGATGGGTGACCTCTCGCGAAGGCTTGATGCTTCACCTCTATGAGCATCTCCTAGATGCAATGAGCACTAAGTGTTACATTAATTCTCATGAGAGATTTGTTCTTCTGTACCACTACTCAAGAAATAGGTGTCAATGAGTTTGACTCAAAAACTACATAGTTGAATCCTCAAAGCAATATCATAATTTAACTTGATATGAAAAAATCTCCTACTTATAAATTAATGAGCTTAAGGAATTTTATAATGAATGGTTCATAAGGTACAACACTTGCTAAAGGTTTTTTAAATGAGGTTGCAAGAAAAATGGAATTGGAGAATTACTACACACTACAAAAAATCCTTGTGATTAGTTTCATTTTTCTCTTTCACCCATTATTTTAGTGCATTTTTCCCTAATTTTTGGAAAACGTCAAATGCTATTTATCAAGATGGAACTATTTTTGGCATTTTTTTGTGCTGATTAGAACAAGCAAGTGTAGAATTGGGCACTATTAAGTGCATAAATTAGTGCCTCAATTGGTGCCTCAATTAGCAACTCAAGTGGTGCCTCAATTAGCACCTAATTATTTACCTATTTATCTTTTTTACTATTGAATTGTTTACCCAACTGAATCCACTTGAGGATTATATCTGGAGGGTTATTTTTTGTTGGTTAACCTTGTCACCAACTCATCCAATTATTCATAACCTATTCTTTGTGTTAAATCATAGAATCTTTGCAACACATGGATGACCCACATTATGTTGTACTTACACCATGATTATTTTAAAGTTCTTGTTCAAGTTAAGAGTGTAAGGGAGACGATGGGCCCCTTTCTCTTGTCTAATGTGTCAAATAAAATTATGCCAGGTGTTAGCTTCTTAGTTCCACGGGCCCACATTTCTTTGCCAATTAGCAAGATTAATCATCGACCAGTTTTTTGAAGATCAATGGTCATGGTTACATTGTGCTTGTGTGATTATTTAAATATGTGTCCTCATATTAAGGGTGCAACTATGATGGGTGGTCCTCATTCATCCTAGATGTCTTCAATAGAAAATCATATGATGCTATGCATCATTTTGTGTGCGATCAATAAGTCAAATGGTGGGCCAAGATGATGACAAATATTCTTTATCAATTCATAATAAAACATGTATTCTCTTGTTAGTGGGTCCTTGACGATTCTCAAATGTTAAGCTATTTTTTTATCATCTTGATCGACATCAACCATTCTTAGAGTGTTGCAGTTGCATGATTAAAATGAAGATTTGCAAAGTGTGAAAGAGTGCCACAATTAACTGACCATTGATTTAAGGAAAGGGATAAAAGGGTGATGTGTATTGTGTTTTCTTTTCATTGAAATGTATTTACAACATTTGAATTTTAATTTTAATGGCTAATTGGAACCACCAACCTAGTTATGTGTCTATAATTAAGAACCAAATAGTGTCATTGCAGCCAAATTATTTAGTATACGAAATCTTTTGTGGTGATAAACAATGCTTCTATGCACTATGTATCTATTATTTTCTTCTTTTAAGCTTATTCTTCTATAGTTTAGGGTTTTCTATTATGTAATTAAGGTTTTTTGTGTATACACTAAATTTGAATCTTTTGATTGTACAATTCTATTTTGATATATTTTTTAGAAGATTTCTAGGCATAATTGGGTAGACTCTGAGCTTGGGGAGGCGATTGAGCTTAGATTTCTAAACCCCTAGCCTTTTGTTAAACCCTTTCAAATAATTTCAATCGTTGCAGAGAAACAAGGATCTTCTAACCTAGGCTCTTATGCTCAGGAGATATTAAGACAATTACCAAGGTCAAATGTTGAAAGGAAAAGGAATATCTAGTCGATAGCCTCACTGAGGAATTATTAATTGAATTCCAGGTGGCATGCAGAGATCTAATCTTAGGAGCTAATGTGATGGGTTTTTCCATATGGAGAAGGAATCATAATGAAAGAAAGGAGGGAATTATTGTCATGAAGATATGGGGCTCCAATTTCGCAAGAATCATTGTTCCCAATGTTTTTCTAATGCATATTTGATGATTTCCATTGTAGATAGGTATAATGTTAGGACAAGACGGGTCTTGCCCCATGATGGAAATTAAATGGTTAAATTTACTAGAGAAAGCATAGAGGAGATATTCAAACTAGAGATAAATAAAGGGTGGTGTGATTTTGATCAGACTCAATTGGAGAATAATTTTGATAAATATAAAGAGTAAGATTGAGGCGAGATCCCTTTGCGTAGACCTAAGCACTTATCCAGGGAAAAGAAGGCCTTGAATCCTAAAGACCTTCCTCCATATCATATTGATTTATTTTTTCAATATATAAAAGATACATTCTATGCTTTATGTCATTTGTGTCGTATGGATGCAACATCTTGGATCCCAAATTGGATGATGCTCATGTTCTTAGATATAAAAGGAATGGATAATTACATATGTTTTGATTGTGCAAGAACACTTGAAAATTTTATCCATAAAGATTTTATTACAATGAAGGAGAAGACAAGTAATTTTAGATTTTATTCCATCTTAATGCACATCATTCTTTGGAATGGTCTTAAAATTTGGGACCCAATGCTCAAAGTCAATGCATTTCTAGATGGAGAGATGGTCCCGGTCCAAGAATGGACCTACATTTGGGATAAACATGACAGAGCCTCTTTTTATGTATTGTTTAAAAATTATTTTGTTAGACCTCTAATGACTTATTTGAAGAGGATTTTCCATGTCCTACATACTTGAATTTTTTTTAAAAAGGGCTTTTGACATAACTATTAGACAACATCCTACTGAAAAGAGTTATTTTTGGTGAGACAAATCTTTTTCCTAATATTTCATTCCAGTAGTGTTTTAGATCTAAGGGACCCTATATTAACTTCAAACCTTCACATAAACCATTAAATCATAAACCCTAAAGGTTGTGTGCTTTTGTTGTAATTTTTTATTTACTTCTCCTAATAGGTTCTCGGTCGTGCTTAAGTTTTCTATAAATCCCCTTCATTTGTTCAAGGACTAGCCCCTCCACTAGTTTGACTGGGTACTCTTTGAAGTTAATCATTTTATCTTCTAACTGGTTGTTCCCTACTCCTTATTACTAGTTCAAGGGTTTAAGTCATTCCATTTTACGAACCCCTCTCCCTTGTACTTAGTTCATATAGTTCCTCTTAGTCTATTCTTTATGTTAAATGGTGGGGTACTTTTGACACATGGATGACCTATATTGTATTACAATTGCATGATTATTTCAAAGTTCTCACTCAATTTAAGAGTGCATGGGTGATGGTGGGTCCCCTTCCCTATTTGCAACTTTGACAAGTAACATCTTGCCAAGTGCTAGTTTTGCATTCCTACGGGCCCAAGTTTTTCTACCGGGGTTAACAGGCTTAACTATCAATAATCTCTTTCAAGATCAATGAAATTAGATTACACCGTTCTTGTGAGATTAATCTAACATGTGCACTCATGCTAAGTGTGCAGTTGCAATGAGTGGTCCCTACCAATACTAAATATATTTAGTAACAAATAATATGTTGCCACGTGTTATGTCAACATTATGGGTCTCAAATCCCTTTTTTTTAAGGTAATTAAGGATTGATCATCTTTGACGAGATCATATTTAGTCCATCAAATGCTGACATGCATTAACTTATCAGTGATTTCTCGATGGTCTTCAAATAACAGGATAATCCATGATCATTTTGATCAAAATTAATGGCCCAAGATGCATCGCATTTGCACAATTAAATCTATTGTGTGCATATTTTTAAGGGAAATGTTGCTAATGCATTTGAAAATCATTGAAGCTTATGATGACATATTATGAGATGATGTGGTCATCTATCATTGGTTTGAGACTTAAAACAACTACTTAGTTGTTATTTCTCAAGTTCAATTTCAAATTCTAATGGTCAATCGGCTTGCTAGCTTGTTGGAAGTTTTATTTTGTTCTAGTGCGTTAATGATTTTTATGTTGAGTGTCTTGGTCATATCTATAAGGTGAGGTGAAAACTATACCATGTGTCCAATATTCGATGAGGACTCCAGTGTGCGAACATGTGTATAAAAGCAAAGGTAACTCACTGGCGCTAGCGACCTTGAAGGGATTTTCAACATAGATGTAGTGTGCTAACATGTGGAATAAGAAAAAAGGATGGTAGGGTCTAATAAAATGATTGGCTACCATGCAGAACCATGTAAGCTATAGGAATTGTGTGTTTGGTTGGTCAAAATTGTTTGACAATATATTAAATAAAGAATTTATGATAGGAAGAATGTAAGAAGAGATGTCATGACTGATGGAATGTTGTAGATTTCTTATTTAAGAATCATTCCCTTGCCACCAAACCTTTTGAGTGGCACACTTTCTATAATCAATGGAAAATCTCAGAATGATAGGTTTTGTAGCTATTGGGATAGGTGCAAATCTTGTCAAACATGACAACTAGTTTCTTCTTCTTTTTGCGGCTTGAAAGTGTGAACCATATCTTAAATACAAGAAATGATAAATACATAATGAGTTATGTGTGTTGTCTAAATTTGGGTTTTTCATAATTGTAAGGTAGTGTTTCTTTGTCAAAGTGTTAAGGATAGGGATTACTAAATCTACATAGGGATTTTATTGTAACAAGAAGGGGTTAGACTGAGTGATGTTATAGAAGATATACAAGGATTGTAGTGGTGAACCCATTGATAATACATTTTTTAATTAAAAAGATATTAAAATTACCTTCGGTAATCTGAGAGATATTGAAAGATTTGGGAACATCTATAGGTATCCATTATAGCTTGCAAATAACTCCTATCTCTTATATTACCACTTTGGTTCCAATTTTTGGGATGGAGGCAAAGAAAATTATGGTTACAGACAAAGAAGGTGAGAGTTTAGGATCATCTATTTCTCCTTGTGTTCTATTTTCCAATACACTTCCTGTCATGGAAGATGATGAGAATATTGCATTATGGTATTTCCTTCCTCAATAACCACCCATGGGTGATAATGGGATGGATCACAAGCCTATTTGGATCTATGTAAGAACTCTAGCCTTGAGCCCTTTTAGATTCCAGTCATGCAGTTTCACTCCAAGACAAAAATAAAGGTAACAACATTCATTTGCAAAATATCTTCTATGACCAGTTAGTGGTGGTTGGTAACCAAATATAAAAGGAATACTCTAGCGTGTAGATTTTTGCATTCCTTGTGTCTATAAAAAGAATACCAAGGCCAATCTTATAGGTTCTCAAAATTATTTGTACATGGACAAATAGAATAGTTTGGATTATAGGTATTTTTGTAGAAATAGAAATGATAGATTCTTGTATTAATTGAAATGTATGAATACTTCTAAAGAAGTTAATTGAAAATATCATTTGTAGATTGTCTCCAACTCCATTTTCCCTCTATTGTATAAGTTTATTTATTCACAATAGCCAAATTTGTCTTCATGATAATTTTATGAATGTATAATGTGTTTCCTAGTTTTCTTCAAGTAAGGGATTAAATCCTTTTAGATGCATTATAGTGATTTGGGGGAAATAGTAGTGATTTCATGAATATAATCAGAGGTGATAAATTAAAATGTTTATGTTATCCATGACCTCTTCAAATATTTCTATATATAAAACTCTACATGTAAAGTTGAAACAATAAGATATAAAAAATACAATACTAGTGCTTCTTCTAATGTTTTGAGGCAGTGGATCATCTTCATATGAATTTAGTTATTCTTTGATTTTAGTTCAAGTAACTAAACTTATTGTTTATGTTCTTGCATGATAAGTTTTTTTATGCTATTTTGGTTTGAATATCAAGTATATCTTAGATCATTTGAAGATAATCTCTTTATATAACTTGTTTAATTGGTCCTCTTAAAAAGAGTTTAAATTCAAATAAGATAAGTTATAGTAAAAAAGGCAATTTAATCTTGTTTAGGCAAGTTGACATAAAAATTTGAACAAGTTATAAATATTATATCAAAAATATGTAAGAAGAGAATTTGTAGAAAACTGAATTTAGTTTCTAAGATACCAGGCCTTTTTTAAAAAATAATTATTCTATATGTTTAAAATTTCAAATTTCAATGTAGCATTATGAACATTTGAGGAAAAAAAGAAGTAGGTGTATGTCTGACCACCTTAAACACAATCAAATGATAAATTTTTTTACAAGATTCTAGATATAAGTAGTAGACTCGTGTCCAAATGTGACACATATTTGTTTGTAATTTTTTTCCAAGTAAATAACTAATTATGATTTTTCTTTTACAACTTTTCCAAAATATAAAAACTCTCACGTCTGACCACGTTAACTTAGTCTAAAATTTATCAAATTGAATTTTTATTTTATTTTTCTTCTAGTAGGCAAATCATAGAATGTGACACATGTTTTAGATTTCAAAAATGTTATACAGTTTGAAAGTTATAACTATTTTTCAATAAGTCTATCAATCAAGACTAGAAAGATAACAAGTAGGTGTATGTTTGACCACATTAAACAAAATAAAATGATAATATTTTAAAAAAATATATAGATCAAAGTGTTAGACTCGTGTCCAGATGTCATGTATTTTTTTTTGTATTTTTTTCCAATTAAATAATTAATTATGATTTTTCTACTACAAATTTTTCTGAATATAAAAACTCTCATGTCTAACCACCTTAACTTAGTCTAAAATTCATCAAATTGAAAGAATTGTTTATTATTATTTTATTAGGTGAAGCATAGAATGTGATGTATATTTCAAATTTCAAAAATGTTATATTGTTTGAAAGTTATAGTTGTTTTTCAAAGAGTCTATCAATCAGGACTTCTTTTTCACATCAGCACTTTTTGGCATACCATGATCCTGCACATACCCATAATCTCTTTATATAACTTGTTTAATTGGTCATATTAAGAAGAGGTTAAATTCAAATAAGATAAGTTATAGTAAAAAAGGCAATTTAATCTTGTTTAAAGAACTGAGCAGTGGACATATTTACACAAGTGGTAGTTTTAAAAATTATCTTGCAGAAGCATACATGTTATGATCTCATCGGGACTTGACTCTATTTCCAAAAAAAATAAAAGGCTCTAGTCATTTGATTTTGTTAAAATTTGTATTCAATCATTTAATAGAAGTAGAAGAAGTAGAAATAGGAGTTCTGTAAGAAAGATAAGTAGGAATAGAGATTGAGACTAATCTGATTTGAATCTACATGCCAATTTTATGAGTTAGGAAAAGAATAAGTTGAAGTCTATTATAAAGTATTTACTATAGATATTTTCAGTTACATGTTCAAAATCATGTTCAACATAAACATGGAAACTATCTAAAAAATAATGAAGTTAACAATGTTTCTTGTTTAAAGAATTGTAAGTTACATGCATTAGAATTTTATTAACTTGTGTCTTCATGAACATATGATTTTATGAATGGAAGAAGAATCCAAACTTAATCCTAATTTTATTCCAATAATTGATACCAAAGCTTTAACAATTTAAGGATATTGCAATTTAGATAATTTGTATTGACACAAACAATATTACGGAAGCAATTCAAAGTTTAGGCTGTAAGAATCATCATTTTTTAAACATGGATTACAAATAACTCTAAAAATTTAGAAGTCTTGGTCATTAACAATCATCTGCTAGAATGTCATTCAATGTATCATCATCAATATTCATATGTTCTTTCAATTATTTAATATTATCATCATCCTCATCTTGACCTACATCATCTTGATTGTCATTGAACTTTTACTATAGACCATCTATATTGTTATGAGACGTATTTGGATCATCATTTTCTTCACCATCTATATTGTTGTCTTCCATAACATCATCTAAATCTAGATTTTTGTCTTCTTGTTCCTGAACATAACCATCTTCAACATCATCATGGATGTCATTTGTTTGATTTTCTTTTATTTCTCTCTCATTTTTTTGGTTGTCATTGTTTTGTTCAATATCCACTAATGCATCGTCAAATACATGCCTTAATCTTGGATCATAATATATGTCAAGTATCCATTTTGAGTCCAAAATATCTTCATATAAAAATACCCGCACATGAATGACACACATATATTAGACATATGTTATACTAATTTTATTGATTCATAAACACATGTATATATTACTAATAAACTATGAATTAATAGATTAATGATCAATACCACTTCTTGTTTGAGTTAAAGAAATACCTTCTCACAATAAACTAGTAGAACATAAGGCTCCTTATCCTTCGATAGGAACCATGAGGAGTCTATAGAAAATAATCTACTATGGGTATCATGTATTTGTGTCCTCTCAAATTCTTCATACCATCTACGCTTAAAAATACAACTTTTAAAAGAGAGGTAATCCAAGTCAATATTTTCTTATATTTTCCCAACATGTTGTAGATTACTTTCAATTAGATTCCCTTGAAATAGTAGAAATTTTATGTTGACTTGTGTGCAATATTTTTATATTTAATTATACGACCAATAATTCATTTGAAGTTCATCCAAGATCTCTTAAGAATCTATAGATAAATATGATCAAAGAACACTCAAGAAATCATAGTCTCATTATAGAATCATAGATAAAAATACAATAATCAAGTCAAACCATTTTTAATCAATCATTTTTATTATGATATTGCTATCAAGATTCAACTATGTAGTTCTTTAGTCAAACTCATTGACCCATGTTTCATGAGTAGTTGTTCCCAAGAATCCATCTTTCATGAGAATTAATGGAATGTTTAGCACTTATTGCATCTAGGTGATGCTCATAGATGTGAATCACTGAGACTTCTTGGGAGGTCAACCATCCTAGTACTACTCCAAATCAAGCACACTTAACCATAGAGTTTCCTCCAAGGTTGAGCCCATTTTACTTGAAATTTCTTTTGTAAAAAATTTAGAAAGTGTTGTACCTTATGAACCATTCATTACAAATCCCCTTAAGCTCATCAATTGATAAGTTGGAGATATTCTTCACAAGTCAAATTATGATATTGCAATTAGGATTCAACCCTATAGCTTTTGAGTCAAATTCATTCGCCCATGTTTCATGAGTAGTGGTTTACAAGAACCCATCTCTAATGAGATTTAATAGAAAACTAAGCACTCATTGCATCTAGGTGATGGTAATAGTGGTGAAGCACTAGGAATTCTTGAGAGGTCACCCATCTTGTTACTAGTCCAGCTCAAGTGCACTTAACAAAAAAATTTCTTCCAAGGTTAAGCACATTTTTCTTGCTACCCCATTTGGAAAACCTTTAAAAAGTGTTTTTCCTAACGAACCATTGATTATAAAGCCCCTTAAGCTCATCAATTTATAAGTAGGATATATTTTCTATAGAAAGTCAAATTATGATATTGCTATCAAGATTGAGCTGTGCATTTTTTTAGTCAAACTCATTGACCAGTATTTCACAAGTAGTGGTTCACAAGAAACCATCTCTCATGAGAAAGAATGGAACACTTAGCACTCATTGCATCTAGGTGATGATCATAGAGGTGAAGAATTGATACTTCCCAGGAGGTGACCCATCCAAATACTACTCCAACTCAAGCACACTTAACCATAGAGTTTCCTTAAATGTTAATCTCATTTTCTTACAACCTCATTTGAAAAACCTTTAGCAAGTGTTATACCTTATGATCCATTCATTATAAAGCCCCTTAAGCTCATAAGTAGGATATATTATAAAAATGTGGTTGCAACCAAAATGAGCTTAACCTTGGATTAGTACTGGGATGGGTGACCTCTCATGAAGTCTTGATGCTTCACCTCTATGAGAATCACCTAGATGCAATGATCAATAAGTGTTACATTAATTATCATGAGAGGTTGGTTCTTCTAGACCACTACTCATGAAATAGGTGTCAATGAGTTTTATTCAAAAACTACATAGTTCAATCTTGAAAGCAATATCATAATTTAACTTTCTATGAAAAAAATATCCTACTTATCAATTAATGAGCTTAAGGAGATTTATAATGAATGGTTCATAAGTTACAACACATGCTAAAGGTTTTTCAAATGAGGTTGTAAGAAAAATGGACTTGGAGTATTACTACACTCTACAAAAAAACCTTGTGATTAGTTTCATTTTTCTCTTTCACCCATTATTTTAGTGCATTTTTCCCCAATTTTTGGAAAACATCAAATGCTATTTATCAAGATGACACTATTTTTGGCATTTTTTTGTGCCAATTAGAACAAGAAAGTGCAAAATTGGGCACTATTAAGTGCATAAATTAGTACCTCAATTTGGCGCCTCAATTAGAAACTCAATTGGTACCTCAAGTGGTGCCTCAATTATCACCTAATTATTTACCTATTTATCTTTTTCACTATTGAATTGTTTACCTGACTGAATCTACTTGAGGCTTATGTCTTGAGGGTTATTTTTTGTCAGTTAACCTTGTCACCAACTCATCCAATTATTCATAACCTATTCTTTTGGTTAAATCATAGAATCTTTGCAACACATAGATGACCCACATTATGTTGTGTACACACTCAAATGGTGCACTTCTCTAAGTCATTATATCCAAGGGAATCCATGAATAGGAAACTATAGAATGCGACCTAGAGCTCTTTATGTATGGAGTTGCAAGATTATATAAAATTTTCTCTTAACTAGAGCTATTAAGCTAATGACCTTGCTAGTCAACGACACAATGAGAGATTCAAATGAAGACAAGGGAAAGAATGCCAATATCCTCAAGAATCAAAATGAAATGCAATGCAATGCTATACTATGAATGAAAATGCAAGCTAAGCTATGAAAGAAAATATGCAAGTATTACAAAGCCTCCTAATTAAACTAGATGAGTTACTCTAAAGCTTGAAAGGAAATCTACACTATGAAAGCATAAACATGAAGCTACTATGCATGAATGAAACTAAGAATGGAATGTAGATGCAAAAGCCAAGAATGCTCCAAATCTTCAAAAGCTCCAAAGTGACCTAGAAAATCTGCAGCATAACATTAGTATTCAAAAATGAATATGAAAATGAGGAAGAGAGCTCTTCTTTTATAAGAAACGAGAAGGAATAGACCATGGAGATTAAGAGGCAAAAGATTTAATCAAGGGTGGAGCTTGAAAGAGGAGCAATCCATGTGCACAAATATCCTCCAATGAGAAAATAAGAGTTGACTTTTGTGTCCATATGAGACAAAAAATGATTTTCTTTTTTTTATAAAATAGGAATAATGCTTTATTTGTGCAACTTAGGATAAGAGGAAAAGTGGGGGTTTTTTATTTATTAAAAGGGGAGGAAATATTCCTTTTAATAAATAAAGACTTAGGATAAAGTGTTAGCCCAAGGCAAATAATTGAAAATGATGAAATATGACTTGATCAAAGAAATTGATATAATTGATAAAATGCTGATTTTGAAAATATTGATTCAGGAATTTGATAAATTGTTGAATGGGGACCCAAAGTCTAGGGGACCATTTTAGGGTGCATACATTTTCCCCTCTTTGACTAATGTGAGATCGATTTGGGATCACATGTAGTCAAAGAATGGAATTGAGATGTGAGATCGGTTTGGGATCACAAAACAATTCAGATGTGTGTTCGACGGATGAGAACACATCAGGACAAGCATAAGAATAAGTTGAAAGACAAGACCAACACCGTTGTTGTTAAGTGATAGTCAAGTCTCAAAATAAGAGATAAGAATCAAAAGACAAGATCAAAACCGTTGTTGTTAAGTGATAATCAAGTCTCAAAATAAAAATCTTAAGCTAAGCTGAATGATAAAGTTGAATCAAATATTGAAGCTGATAGGTACTACCCTCTCGGAATCAAAATCAAAATCAGGTAGAGGAGAAGCAGCAAATTGATAAACTTGATCAAGTCACTAGAAATCATAATCGAAGATGAGGCATGATAGGATAACCATCAAGCATTGAAGAGATGCCCCAGTTTGACTAGGTTTGACTGAGAAAGATATAGGATAAAGATAAAGTCAAACCTCAGAGAGATGAAGAGAAGGAAATGAATAAAAGACTAGAAGGTTTGAAAGAGATGGGGGTGAAGAAATGAAGGTTCCCCAACAAAGATCAAAGGATCGAGCCTCAAATGGTCAGCCAACTGCGCAAAAGAGGGTGAAAGTTTTGAAAAATGATTTTGACTATCAAGATTAACTTGGATTTCGATTTCGATCCCGAAATGAATAGAAAATGATGTGATATGAAAGACAAGAAGTGAAAGACATGATCGGGAAGAAGTGAAAGGATGAGCGCAGTTGACTGACTAGTCCGTGAAAGATAAAAGGAGAGCTCTCTCCATGTGCAAAATGCAAGACTAATCTAACATGAACCTAGAAATGCAAGCTACTATGAAAGTGGTTGACTTGCAAGGTCACAACGCCAATAGACATCTAATAATCATCATCGAGCTTTATTGGTAGCGTCATAAGATCATACAATACTCACTAGTATTGTATGCACCCTAAAATGGTCGCCTAGACTTTGGGCCCCCATTCAACAATTTATCAAATCCCTGAATCAATATTTTCAAATATCAACAATATCAACAATATCAATTTCTTTGATCAAATCATAATCAATTCAATATTTCCTAAGGTTTGAGCCTTATTTAATTTTAAAGAGAAAAAAATAAAAATCTTATTTAATTAAGAGAACATGCTCCCTTTTAATTAATTAAAAATCTCTTTTAATTAAATAATAAAATCACTTTATCCTAAGCCTTTATTTAATTAAAAGGAATTTCCTCCCTTTTTATTTAAATAAAAAATTTCCACTTTTCTTCTTATCCTATGTTGCACAAATAAAATATTATTCTTATTTTATAAAAAGAGAAAAAGTATTTTTTGTCTCATATGGACACTAAAGTCAACTCCTATTTTCCTATTGGAGGATATTTTTGCAGAAGGATCAAGCTTCTATTTTTCTCCACCGTTGATTAAGTATTTTGCCTCTTAATCTGAATGGTCCATTTTCATCTCATTTCTTATAAAAAGACAGCTCTCTTCCTCATTTGCATCTTAGGTTTTCATGCTAATATTATGCTGTAGATTTTCTAGGTCATTTAGAGCTCTCTTTGAAGACACTCTTGCAATCCAAGCTTTAAAGACTTTGTTGCATCTCATTTCATATTTGCTTTCATAGTTGCATGATAATGGCATTCTTAGTGTAGATTTCTTTTTATACAATAGATTAATCTCACATAGTCTAAATAGGAGGGATTGGTCACATTTGTTCTTTCCTTTCATAGATTAGTTGCATTGTACTTTCATTTCCATAAACTAGATTGTATTATCATTCTTAGCTTACTTGCATTGCATTGCATACATTTAGATTTCATTAGAGATATTGGCATTATTTTCCTTGTCTTTGATTTGGAATCTCTCATTGTGTGGTTGACTAGCAAAGTCATGAGTTCATAGCTCTAGCTGAGAGCAATTTTACAAATCTTGCAACTTCATGCATAGAGAGCTATGGATCAATTTGTGAGGGCTCATTCTTGAGTTTCTTTGCATGTAAGGATTCATAGAAGTGCACTACTTTTGTGTGTATATTTTTTGGTGCCCACCATGGGGCAACCCACCTCTTGCATGTTGGTTTTGATTATTTTTGGAGCTAACCCTTGTGCAGATTTGTTTAGAGATGAAAAACCCTAGATTTGAATGATTTGATCATATCTCCTAAATGTCTTAGTGTTTTGGTCTGAAAATTATTTTGCAAGTTGGCAACATATCAAAGAAGCTCCAATAAAAACTTCAAAAAATTTTGAAGTATTTTTTATTTTTTATAATTTTTTTTTATTTTTCATAAAAAATTAATTTTTGGTGCAAATTAGCATATTTTTCAAAAAATTTTACATTTTCAAAAAGCTCTTCACATTCTACAGGGGGTCCATTCTTTATGTTTTGAATTTGGGTGCAATATAGTGGCTCAAATAATTGATTTATAAAAACTGGTCTATTTTGGTAAAATGGGTCTCTAGGGCACAAATGAAGAGATTTTTCTAAAATTTTTACATTTTTGGAAAGCTCTTGATTTTTTAGTAGGGGTCTCTATTTTGTATTTCTATTTTTTTGGCCGAAATCATATAAAAAAAATCAGATCTTGTTAACTAGGTCAAATGCAAAAAAAATAAACTTTTGTGATGAGTATGCACTTATTTTTCATTGTTCAATGCATGATATGAGTTATCATTTAAATTATTTGCTAGCTATTATTGCTCCTAAAAATTGATTTTCAGATCTAACCCTAGGGTTTGCATAAGTTGGATATACATTGCATATCTTGTTTGCTTGTTTTATTGTCTTCATTTGAAGGTGCTCTTGCTTTCATGGAAAATGCTGAAAATAAAGTGTTGGACTTGAGGTACTTTGTTCCATCTCTACAAAATTTAGATTTTGGGATTAAAATTGAATCTCTCATGTGTTTGGCTTGAGTGTTTACATGCTTTCATAGAACACATTTCAATTGATACTCTTAATGGGAAATGAAAGAACATAGATTTGTTTTTACAAGTTTATGTAAGTGAATGCTTGTGTTTAAACCTTAAGTAATTCTTGGGTCCAATATCAAATATCTCATTGAATGATTGAGGGCATGGATTCATTCTTTATTTATATAAGGAGTTAAATGCACCACTTTGTGGACTCACTCTATGTTTTTTTGAAAAGTTAAATATTTTATTGATTCAACCCTTTTTCATTTGTGAGTAGTATTGATAAACAACTTTGGAGTACTTTTGATTGATCTTGTTAGCTAAATTGGGTTGTTGGACTTGCTTATTCTAATCGCCCCTCATTTCCACCTTTTGGATGCAAGGTCAACATTCATACATAAGGGAGGGGTCTACTTGAAAAGAGCGTTAAGTGTTCCACAAAGTTTCCCCCTTTTTATACTTTCTTTATCTCATTAATTTTCTAAGGTGTGGACTCACTTTGAGTTTGTGTGAGGAGTTAAATATTTCACTTTTGGACTCACTTTGAGTTTGTGTGAGTTAAATGTTCCACTTTTGGACTCACTTTGAGTTTCTGTGAGGAGTTAAATGTTCCACCTTGTGACTCACTTCACATTCACTTGAAGAGTTAAATGTTCCACTTTTGGAATCACTTCACATTCACTTGAAGAGTTAAATGTTCCACTTTTGGACTCGCTTCACATTCACTTGAAGAGTTAAATGTTTCACTTTTGGACTCACTTCACATTTACTTGAAGAGTTAAGTGTTCCACCTTTAGTGCTTTAAATACTTTTCATAGTGAATTACTTAATTTTATTTTTAAAAGGCCTGCTTGGGGACACACCTGTAATACCCCAAAAATGGGCTATAAGTTCATTAATCTCTTATATCAACAATTCGAACGAAATCGACATCGAAGTCCTAATCTAAGGCACATCTGAATATCATCGAATCATAATTGATTATCTTAAATTCTGCATCAGGGAATATTCTTAGTAATATTCCTAATTATCTTAATTATCTTTAATTTTATAATTATTTGGCAATAAATCACATTTATCCTAAGTTTGATTAAATTGAATATTTTCATATTTAATTAATTAGATTTAATATTTGCCACTTAATTGTTTAATTAAATTTAATTCTATCTATTATTAATTATATTATTTAATTTTAACAATAAATCAAAATTCCTATGAATAATTGATTAAATTCTTATTTAATTAATTAAAGTATGTTGTCATTATTTAATAATATAATTTTTAATAAAAGTTTGAATAAATAGTTAATTAACCCATAAATAAATTATTTATTTTCAAAAATCAGTTGAGTTGAGTATAAATCACTTTATTTATTTATTTAATTCTTAATTATTATGCATATTCAAAAGAAACAGTTAAACTCCAAATCAGAAAATCAATGCAAGTTATTGACTTTTTGGAACTCAACATCCTTTTGGAGTTCAAAAAAGCTGATCTAAACTCTAATTTGAGTTAAAAAGCTATTTTTGCATGTTTTTGCATGATTTTGAGAATTAACTATCTTTCATGATCAGATAACTCAAAAATCAAGATGAGTTAATTTGAGTGATTTACGGCTTTTCCCATGCACCTCCAAAACCCTGGATTTCTATAAATTAACGCTTTAGCTCTTCACAAATCATCTCATATTTTGCACAATCACGTTGGAGAATTGGAATTGAAGAATCAAAGCTCTTGCGAATCGACATCTTTGTGAGATCAATCTTATTTTTGCATTCATATTTCATATCATTGTTAGATTAGCATAGCATATCAGTTTTCATATAGATTAATTTCATATCAATTTTTCATTCATTCTTATTGCATAGAAAAATCCAAAAAAAAAATAGCTTAATTGCATTCAATTTCATATCCATCTTTTGCATTCAAATCTTTCATTTAGGTGTCGTCTAGGTCATTGATCTCGATAATAATCTGAGAACATTAATCTCGCACCTATTAGAAGGCAGTAAATCGCTTGGTTAGATAGCTTTCAATTTTGCACGATTTTGATTATAGCTAACCTCTAATGTTTTACTGAGTGTTGTGTCTACAGATCAGGTACAATTTTCACACACACATTTTTGGCACCCACCGTGGGGCAACCCACTTTTGCATGCTGGTTTTGATTTTTTTGGGAGCTAAAACCCCAAAGTTTCAAAAATTTAATTTTATCTCCCAAACGGCTTAGAATTTTGGTCTGAAATTTATTTTGTAGGTTGGTGACATGTCAGGAAAGCTATAGTAAAAAATTTAGAATTTTTTGAGATGTTTTGAATTTTTAATAATTTTTTCTTAAAATTCCAAAAAAAATTAATATCTGACACAAATCAGCATATTTTTTGGAAATTTTTATATTTTCAGAAAGCTCTTTAAATGTTACAGGGGGTCCATTCTTTGTGTTTTAAATTTGGACATGATATCATAGCTCAAATAGTCAATTTACAAAAACTGGTCTATTTTGATAAAATGGGTCTCGAGAGCACAAATGAAGAGATTTTTTTAAAATTTTTGCATTTTTGAAAAGCTCTCTATTTTTTAGTAGGGGTCTCTATTTTGAATTTCTATTTTTGTGGCCAAAATCATATCAAAAAAATTAGATCTTGTTGACTAGGTCAAATGCAGTGCAAAAAACTTAAAATTTTGTGATGGGTATGCACTTATTTTTCATATGATTCAATGCATGATATGAGTTTTCATTTGGATTAATTTTTAGTTATTATTGCTCCTAACAATTGATTTTTAGATCTAACCCTAGGGTTTTCATAAGTTGAATATACCTTACATATCTTGTTTGCTTGTTTGCTTGTTGGAGAGTTCATAGCTTGCTTGCATAGTAAAGCTCAACAAAAATTGCTAAAAATCAAGTAAAATCTACTAAGCGCGTTGCGAAGATCCCAGGTATTTTCCTTCATCTAATAATATTTTGATTTGGGACTTAAAATAAATCTCTTATGTGTCAAGCTTGTGTGCATCTTTTCATGCTTTTGATCTATTTCTACACACTTGCATAATTGATACTAGGTTGTGAACCCTTAAGGATTTATTAAGTAGTCTTAGAATACTTGTGATTGATCTTGATTGCTATCTTGGGTTATTGGACTCGCTAATCCGCCGGCCCCTCATTTCCGCCCCGTGGTTGCAATCTCAGCGCCATAAAGGGGAGGGGTCAACAGGACATAAGCGTTAAGTGTTCCACTTGGCAACCCTTTTGTGCTTTTAGGAACTCACTTATTTTCTAAGTTGGGGACTCGTTTTCAGCTTGTGTGAGGTGTTAAGTGTTCCACCTTGTGGACTCATCTCATATTCGCTTTAAGCGTTAAGTGTTCCTCTTTCTACTTTTTGGGTACTTTTGGTAGATTTACTTTCGGGAATATATCTGTGCTCACATAGTAATTAGGCCCTATGAACAATATTCGTGATTCTTGAGAGATTGGATACCTAGCGAAATCCTTCCTTGACGATGGAATCCTTGTAGATAGGGAGGATACTTAGTGCGTTTCACATTCATCTTGGTTAGTGTGTCTTCTCTTATTGATCGACACATTCTCTCTCCGGAGAGGTTGATAGATCACGTGGGGTTGATATCACAAGCTTTGGTGAATCAAAATTGGTTAGTGCGTCTTCTCTTATTGATTGATACATTCTCTCCCCGGAGAGGTTGATAGATCACGTGGAGTTGATATCACAAACCTTGATGGAACAAAATTTTGTCTTAGCGTGTCGGATTAATCTGCTTGCTTTGTTTGGGTTAAAAGTGAAGAGGTGTCAAAACCTTGAATCTGGAGCCAAGTCCCCTTGTGGTATACTATTGTGAGTCATCTTTAGAGAGGGTTAACCGTAGCGAACAATCCCTTCACGGGGTAAACTGCGTTGACATAACCTCAAGCGGTCATAGCCATTTTTGCCATGGTAGTGACAGCCGCTATATAAATGTCCTTGTGGAAGAAATCTCCACGGGTATGGTTCATTGTTGGGTTGTCAGATCTCCCTAGCAGCTCTTGAAGATTAAGTTCTCAGACTATGTCAAAACCCTGGTGCACCAGGATTGGAGTTCACCCCTTTGAATCATAAAAGTTGCAAAATCAAACCATTACTAAAAACCCTAGAGAGACCAATTTTTCATTCTCAGGTATATGTGTGTTATTGCAAAACTTTTCAGAACATACACAATTAGTATTCTCAGGGATTAGCACAATTTGGTCACTTGATTGTTCATGCGCAAGGTTGCTTTTGCCCTTGTTCATTGTTTTCAGACGTGTTTGGAATCACTTGCTTGCTATTCTGCGTGCTTATTTATCTACTTGGCTATTAAAAATGATCAAATCTGGTATAACCTTCAAAATCTAGATAGTACAATTTGCAAACAATCCAAAACTGAAGACCTTACATTTTGCAAAAATTGACGTAAAATCTTTTCTGGAGTCAAAAGTCATTTTAGGAAGTCAAAAGTCGTACGAGTTTTGTCAAGTGTCATTTCAGTATTACCCAACTATCGTATGAGTTTAGCAACTATCATTTCATATACTACCTAATGTCGTACGAGTCTGCAGAGTGTCATTTGAAAAAATTTGAGAGAGTTGTCAGAAATTGTCAAATTGCAAGATATCTAATATTTTCAGCCTAGTTCCAGAATCTGTCAAAAATATCATTGTGTCAGGAATAGAGCAATAGCTATTGAGAATCAGTACACATTTCTCAAAGAATTAGTACACAAGAGGAAGAAGCTATAATCACCGCTATGATGAAGCAGCTGCAAGCTATGCAAGTCCAACTTGACAAACTTGAGAAAGAGAAGGAATCTAAAAAGTTCTCCATGGAATCTTTATACTCTTTTCCATTTGATAAAGACTTGTACATGTCACCATGCCCCCGGGAAAAAAATTGAGCAATATGATACCTCTTCCACGGAGAGTGACACATCTAGCTTTGAAGACTATGATGACTATGACAACAGACAATGTAATGATACCTATGACACCTCTGTTCCTAAGAGTCCTCCTCGTCATTCATTCCTACTTACTACAAATGGGCCATCACATTGGATAGATCGTGATGGTGATCCATATGATTCTGATTTTGAAAGAGACTTTGATGATTTCTATGCACAATACCTAGATGATCCATCTATTTCACTTGAGGAAGAGAAAGTTTACCACACTGATTATAAACATGCATACTATAAGGATCTCTCCTCTAAGAACTCTCAGGCTAAAAATAAAGATTACACTCTCAAGTAAGATCATGTTAATGCTGAACCTTTATCTGGTGATGGTTCCCTTCCATCCCCTACTTCCTCTAATACCCGTACATTTCTTAAAGCTTCCGAGTCTTTCAAATCTTTCACAGAACCTTCATCCGACACAAGCCTTGATACTTTTCATGTGGTTCCCTATAGTTATCCTCTAGGGCTACCTCTTAAAGAAACTCAAGCTAACCTTCACTTGGCTGCAAAAACTTTCAATAATGATAAATCTAAAGAGCCTAAGCCTTCATATGCTATAATCCCTACTTCAGCTAGTCCTCCACCATCTCTTCCAAAGTCATCCATACAATCCCAACATGCTTCCTTGTCCTTAGAAGTGGCTCCATGTCAAGAGGACTCTAAAAATGATAAAGAAAAGAACATAAAGAAAGATCAAGATCAAGAACCCTCCATGTCATCCACTCCTTTTCCCGATGTCTCTTATCCACTTCATGGTTCTTTTGATCCTATACACCCTTTTTCATGCATTCCACCATGTCTTAAGTCTTCTCTTAAGCAAGATCAGGCTACTACTTACACTAATGAGCTTATTGACAATCAAAATGACCTTACTACACTTGCGCTTTCCAAAGATGATACTTCCATTAAAGTTGGTAAAAATGGTGTTCCTTCCAATGTTAAGCCTATTGAAAAACAAGAGAAAAATTATGCGCTTATGCTATCCGAAGATCCTTGTCAAGATCAAAGTCTTTCATCTTCTTGTTCTACCACTCCATGTTCACTTCCACTTTCTACTCTTCCTAAGTCTTCGCAAGCTTTGAACAATCCTATCAAAGAAGGTGCTCATATTCAAGATGTCCATGATTCTATTGAAGATCCTAATGCTCACTCTAAAGATGTTGATATCCTTGGTTGTCATATAGATGTTGATGAACTTATTGATTATCCTTTTGCGTCTTCCACTTCCATCCTTGGACCTCTTCCACCACTACAAAGATCTTCATGCCTTCCTTCCATCTTGGGTCCTTATGTCCCTTCACTTTCCCCTCCTAACTCTCCTAATTCACCATCCATCTTGGGTCCTTACATACCTCCATCTCCCATCTTTCCTCAAGATCAACATAGATGCATACCCTTGAATCCTTTTCATCCACCCACCCATCTAAACCAGTCGTATCCTCCCTCTTCCACAAATCCCAAGTCTTTTGGAAGTAACTTGAATGTCCAATACAAGAAAAAGAAGCAATACAAGAATCCATCAAAAAAAGAAGATCACCATGTCTCCTATAATCGACATGGAGGCATAAAGTCAAAAGAGATATCTAAGAAAAAAATTACAAGACAAGTATGGGTTCCAAAATCCATCATTGAAGATATTCTCTCTAGATCATCAAAAGGAAACAAAAAGCCTATGGCTATATGGATTTCAAAGTCTCTCTTGAAAGAGTCTAGTGTTGAACAAAAAGTAAAATTGACATTCAAGCTTCCAAAGGCTTCCACTTCATTTCCTTCCAAAAATATTCTTCCATTTCATGCGCCCAAACCTCAACCTCTGCTATCCATTCACCATATTCTTTCACGTATTCCTTCATTCATGTTTCCTCCACCCTCTCACCACCCTTCAGGGTGTGTGTTTACATTGATCTTGCCTTCCTTTCCATCTACCCTGTCACAATCCTTCCATTCGTTAACCTTCTACCTTCTATCCTTTTTCCTCATTTGCCTATTCCTCCTATCTTCCAACCTCACTCGCTTTACATAAAATTTTATCCTCCATTTTTCTCTTTCATCTCCCGTTCCCTATCAGCATCTTTGAGCGTGTCATTTTGAATCCTTGGCATATCATGGTTTATCCTTTCAAGGAGCATTATCTAGCAAGCTTTCCTTCTTCTAAAAAAAATAAGGAAAAGAAAAAAAAAAAATTGAAAATGTGCCCTGGTGAAAACTTGGAAACAGGCGCCTTGGTAGCAAAAGTAAAGAGAAATTTTTTTTTTCCTAAGGTGAAAACCACTCCCTTGTGGCACCTTGGATAAGTACCATGATGAAAACCTGGCAATCAAGCATCATGCGTAGTTCTTCTACATATTTCATCCATTTCATCTTCTCTCTTTGATCTTGACAATGTTGATCTATACACGAACATTTGGCTATTTTGTGAGTTGTCTGATGATGATCTTGCTTTCAATCCCTTCCTGTTTAGCCTTCATATTTATTTTCCTTCATTCATTTTCACTTGTCGCTATCCTTTTCCCCTTTGGTCTTGATCTAAGAAAAAAAGAGTAAAACACAGTGCTATGAAGCCTCTTGACATGTCTACTCCTTTGGATTGCATTCTTTCCTGCTCTTGCATTATGATTTTGTGCTTATCCTATGCTAGCCTTTCATTGCTTGTCCAAATGCGCTTTACATGATAATTTTTCCCTAGCTTGGGTATTCTTGAGGAGTTTCCCCTTGAGGATTTCTTCCCTTCATTTTCCTTCATTCTCTTATCTTCCATCTCTTCCACCAGCTTGCTAATCCCTCTTGTTCTCCACCTTGCTAGACATTGGGACTGCACGATATGATCTTGCTTGGGAGTTTGCAATGGAAAAAGATGCCATCAAGTATATCAAGTATCAGAACAATTATCAGAACAAGCATCAGAACCAGTATCAAAATAATTATCAGAATTAGTATCAGAACCAGTATCAGAACCAGTATCAGAACAATTATCAGAACAAGCATCAGAACCAGTATCAGAACAATTATCAAAATCAGTATTAGAATCAGTATCAGAACTAGTATCAGAACAATTATCAGAATTAGTATCAGAATCAGTATCAGAACCAATATCAGAACCAGTATCAGAACAAGTATCAGAATGGGCCTACAAAACAAGTATTAGAACACCTATTAGGGCTACACCTTTCGCTTTAGTTTATGGGTCTGAAGCGGTACTGCCTATTAAGGTTGAAATCCTATCACTCAGAATCAAAATGCATGGACTTGTCACTGATGAAGACTACAGAGTGTCTAGGTTACAAGAACTTGAATTACTAGATGAGCGCAGGCAAGCAGCGTATGATCATCTCAGAGTGTATCAGAAAAGAATGTCTAGAGGTTACAACAAGAAAGTCAGACACAGAGAATTTCAGGTTGGTGATCTAGTGTTGAGAGAAAATCCTAAAAATCAATTACATCGAGAACGCAAGGGGAAGTTCAAACCCAATTGGCTGGGTCCCTTTGTAATCACTGCTACTTTTGGCTCTGGTGCCTATCAACTCTCAACGACTGAAGGAGAACAGCTCCGAGAACCAATCAACATTCTCCATCTGAAGAAATTCTACGCCTAAGGCATTCAGTGCTTGGTAAATGTCCTGAAAAAAATCTTAAAAATCAGAAAAAGTCCTGAAAAAATGAACATCTTGGTGAAAACCTAGCAATAGGCACCTTGATGATTCACAAAAAAATCAAAAAATATCAAAAATTCAAAAAAATTGAAAAAAATGAAAAAATACAAAAAAAAAAATGAAAAAGAAGAAAAAGTGCCTTGGTGAAAACCTGGAAACAGACGCCTTGGTAGCAAAAAAAGAATCTCTACCAAGATGGTGAAAACCCAGCAAACGGGCGCCACTTGTTCCAAATGCTCCATCTATCAGCACAATCTTGGTCTTTCCCAACTTTCAGTCTTGCTTTAGTTGTACATATCTCCCAGTTTGTTTCAACATTTCCAATTTTCAATAAGTCAGTTTGTACACCAATCAGCTTACGCATCTGTATCCTATCAATGTTCAAACTTGGGGGCAATCAATGTCATATCCTATGGCCTCCAATGTATTTTAGACGTGTCATATCTAGCCAGAGTCCTTTGAAGCTTCATTTGAGTCAGTCAGTCTGTCTTGTCTCCAGAAAGGATTTTGCATTTATAACAACGCAATCAAACATCAAACATCAAACATCAAATTGAAACAGTCTGTGCTTTTCATGCTTTTATCTCCTTGTATGCTTACTGATTCGCATTGAGATTTTTGCATATTGTGTCCCTTCGAGCTCTTCGATGATGTCTTTTATAGGATTTAGAGAGTGATGACTGGGGGCATAATCTTTTCTTTGTCTTCTGCTTGTATGTGAAAATCTAACAGCTTTGAAAATTCTGGATTGAAATGGTGTCCGACTGTAAGAGCCTCTATCTCAAATTGGATGGCCATGCGTACCTCGACCATTGATACCCAAAAAAAATTCAAGGACATTTGATCTAACTATTATCTTTTTGAAGTAAATTCTTTCTCCTACTATGAAACGCACTCTTGCCTAAGGAGGTGAACGATAAAGGGTCACTACGGGTAATTCACATTGGATTTAGAATGATCTTTTGATTGTTTGATGTGTTTGCAATGCAAGGCGTACTCAGGTCATCATGACGTTTATGTTTTGATGCTTATACAAATTGCTATATCAAAATGGACATGATATTCAGGTCATCCTAGCATTTATGCTTTGATGCTTATATCTAATCCGACATTCCGAAAACAAAATCAATATTCATATGTCCATGGTTGCCTAGCCAGGGGATGTTGTATTGGTTCTTGAGCGTTACAAATCAATATTCATATGTCTATGGTTTCGTAGCTAGTGGGCATTGTATTGATTTATCTGGTTACCTAAAAGTTCAATGATGATAACAAATCAACATATGATCAGTGACTAGGTCCTCGGTCTTAGGTTGCATTTCATTTTCCATGTCTCATTTCATTTTGCATGTTGCATGATCTCACAATGATTAAATGAACTCCAATGCTTAAACGATTCTTCAAATCGCATCTTCCAGTCTAACAAGAGCTGAATGTCACACGAAGGTTCCTCTAATGAAATAGCAAGTAGAATCCTTTTTCGGGATCAAAATTCAAATCTGAGATCATTTATCTTATTCACTGCTTGCATAATCAACCTTCAATCATCACAGAAATCTAGTATTCAACTTAACTGATTATCTTACATCAAACTATCAAAATTTTAACTTGGTCAACCATGGTCAACTCATGGTCAAACCTAGTCAAATTCGGTCTCCAGGACCTCCAAACGATGCAAAATGCATTCTCAGACATAAATAACCACTTCTCAAATCAATTAACATGCTTCTAAACTATCAACGCTGACTTTTCTTGTCAGATTTCAATTTTAATCCCGAAGGGGGCATGGTATTGCATATCATTCAAAGTCTGTAATCAAATTTGAAATCATATCTTTATGGCAATCATATCTCCCTCAATAATCAAGACAACAATCACGTCTAGTCGCTGATTCATCAAAAGTCCTCATCGCTCGGGGCAAATCTATCATCACTTGGGGTATATCAGATTCATCGATCCATATCAATCTGGTATTCTCCTAATCTTGTAAACTGTATCAGTTTTTGCAACCATCGGATCATAGTGTTCTTTCCTTGGTTCTTCGGCAACTGAAGGATTCGGATGTGATACTTGCTAGTTCTACTAAGACAATCGAGTCTAGAACGGGTCACTCACTTCTTATCAATCCTAAAGTTCAGAATCAGGCATTTTGACACTTTTTCGCAATCATAGGTTCATTTGCTGCTATAATGAACATTATCTTTGGTCATTCAAGACCTATTATCTCCATATCAATTCAATATCAATCAGCTTCTATCTCATATCAATTATCAATTTCAAACATTAGTTTCATATCTTTATCAAACACAGACTTTCTTTGAACCACTGCGCTTCGCACAGTAATTCAAAGAGGGGCAAAATGTAATACCCCAAAAATGGGCTATAAGTTCATTAATCTCTTATATCAACAATTCGAACGAAATCGACATCGAAGTCCTAACCTAAGGCACATCTGAACATCATCGAATCATAATTGATTATCTTAAATTCTGCATCAGGGAATATTCTTAGTAATATTCCTAATTATCTTAATTATCTTTAATTTTATAATTATTTGGCAATAAATCACATTTATCCTAAGTTTGATTAAATTGAATATTTTCATATTTAATTAATTAGATTTAATATTTGCCACTTAATTGTTTAATTAAATTTAATTCTATCTATTATTAATTGTATTATTTAATTTTGACAATAAATCAAAATTCCTATGAATAATTGATTAAATTCTTATTTAATTAATTAAAGCATGTTGTCATTATTTAATAATATAATTTTTAATAAAAGTTTGAATAAATAGTTAATTAACCCATAAATAAATTATTTATTTTCAAAAATCAGTTGAGTTGAGGATAAATCACTTTATTTATTTATTTAATTCTTAATTATTATGCATATTCAAAAGAAACAGTTAAACTCCAAATCAGAAAATCAATGCAAGTTATTGACTTTTTGGAACTCAACATCCTTTTGGAGTTCAAAAAAGCTGATCTAAACTCTAATTTGAGTTAAAAAGCTGTTTTTGCATGTTTTTGCATGATTTTGAGAATTAACTATCTTTCATGATCAGATAACTCAAAAATCAAGATGAGTTAATTTGAGTGATTTACGGCTTTTCCCATGCACCTCCAAAGCCCTGGATTTCTATAAATTAACGCTTTAGCTCTTCACAAATCATCTCATATTTTGCACGATCACGTTGGAGAATTGGAATTGAAGAATCAAAGCTCTTGCGAATAGACATCTTTGTGAGATCAATCTTATTTTTACATTCATATTTCATATCATTGTTAGATTAGCATAGCATATCAATTTTCATATAGATTAATTTCATATCAATTTTTCATTCATTCTTATTGCATAGAAAAATCTATAAAAAAAAATAGCTTAATTGCATTCAATTTCATATCCATCTTTTGCATTCAAATCCTTCATTTAGGTGTCGTCTAGGTCACTAATCTCGATAATAATCTGAGAACATTAATCTCGCACCTATTAGAAGGCAGTAAATCACTTGGTTAGATAGCTTTCAATTTTGCACGATTTTGATTATAGCTAACCTCTAATGTTTTACTGAGTGTTGTGTCTACAGATCAGGTACAATTTTCACACACACAACACCACCTCAAGAGATGACCTTAACTCCCGTGTTCTGACGAAGTATAAATAGCGGGTGGTGAATTGAAAGACACCTCTCTTGGGAATTGAGTTTGATATCACTCTTGGCTAAGCCTCAAAGAACTTTATACCTTTGAGAAGTGAATGAGGAGATTTGGGTTACTGTCTCCCCCCAACTGTGTGATTTCAGATTCTTCTCATCTACAGATTTGGGCTTCACGTACTTTGTGTATATCGAGGACTCCTCTTAGAAATCCATGTGTATCCTTGTAGATAGCTTGTTAAGGTGTTGTATTCTATGTGCATGCTAAAACATTTTCAAGAACATACACAACTAGAATCTTTAAGGAGTAGAATACTAAGTCACTATCTCTATTCATGCGCAAGGTTGCTTTGTCCCTTGCCCATTGCTTGAAGACTATTTTCTTGAACTCCCTGGTTGTTGTTCTATGTGTTTGATCATCATTGTGAAATTTTTTGAAAGATCTAATTGAAATATTGAAACTGAGTTCCATCCTGTTGTAGTGAGTTCTCCTTAGAAGCTTGGTCTTCCTTGGTTAGTCCAAGTCAGATCTTAGGTGCTGTCATGTTGCTCAACATCTCAATGAATGTTATGGTATCAATTGCATAAGATGAATCTTAGTCTTCTTCTTTCTTCTCCATTTTCCATGTTCTTCTGAAGTATTCTATTCCCATGGAAAATTCTTCTTCTTCTTCTTCTTGATTCTTTTCCTCTTATTATCTAGTCTATTTTCTTCTATTTTATCTCTTATGTTGCTCCTATGCTTGATTCTTCTTCTTCTAGAACCATAAATCTCAAATATCTAGTTTTGGAACCTTTATTAAGAATAGATGATCTTGAGCTCATTGACATATTCAAAAAGTGTTGTTCCTCCAAAATTCTCATGAGTAACGAATTTATGAAAAAAATAAAAGAAAAATTGATTAAATCAAATGCCTTTGCTAGAATCATACTCATGATCTCATCCAAATATTCTTCATCTTCTAAATCTTCTCATCATTCATCACATTCTAAATCTTATCATGATTCTTCTAAACATTATTCACATTCTTCATCTTCTAAATCTTATCACAATTCTTCTAAACACTATTCACATTCTTCATCTTCCAAATCTTATCATGACTCTTCTAAACATTATTCAAATTTCTCATTATCCAAGTCCTCTTCCTACACTAAGTCTTCAATTTCCTCTTCTTCACGATCTCATTCTTCTTCTACTTCTTCAAAGAGTCTTAATTCTCTTCACAAGACATACCATAATGAGCAACGTGATAGTCCTTATGATACCTCTTCTATGAAGAGTGATGCACCCACCTATGATGACTATGATGACTATGATGATGGACAATGTAGTGATACCTATGACACCTCTATTCCTAAGAGTCCTCCTAGTCATGTCCTTGTGCTCACTGGAAATGGGTCCTCATATTGGAAAGATCATGATGGTGATCTGTATGATTCAGATTTTGAAAGAAACTTTGATGATTTTTGTGAACAATACCTTGATTATAATCCAGCTACTACTGTTGAAGAATATAAAATGCACCATGCTGATTTGAAACATAAATATTATAAGAATCCTTCCTCTAGGAACTCTCATGCTAAAAATAAAGATTGCACTCTCAAGCAAGATCATGTTAATGCTAAACCTGTGTCTTGTGATGGTTCCCTTCCATCCCCTACTTCATCCAATACCCATACATCTACTAAAGCTTCTGAATCTTTCACAAATCCTCCATTCAACAAAAGTCCTAATTCTTTTCATTAGATTCCCTATAGTTATCCTCAAGGGCTACCTCTTAAAAAAACTCAAGCTAACCTTCACTTAGCTGCGAATACTTTCAATAATGCTAAACCTGAAGATCCTAAGTCTTCATGTGTTATAATGCCTACTTCAGTTAGTCCTTCACCATTTCTTCCAAAGTCTTCCATACAATCCCAACCTACTTCCTTGTCCTTAGAAGTGGCTCCATGTCAAGAGGACTCTAAAAATGATAAAGAAAAGAACATAAAGAAAGATCAAGATCAAGAACCCTCTATGTCATCCAATCCTGTTCATAATATCTCTCATTCATTTCATGGTTCTTTTAATCTTTTACGCCCTTCCTCATTCATTCCACCATGTCTTAAATCTTCTCCTAAGAAAGATCGAACTACTACTCACATCATTGAGCTTATTGATAAACAAAATAACCTTACTACACTTGCGCTTTCCAAAAATGATACTTCCATTAAGGTTATTAAAAATGGTGTCATTACTTCCAATGTTAAGCCTATTGAAAATCCAAAGCAAAATGATACGCTTACGCTATCCAAAGATCCTTGTCAAGATCAAAGTCTTCCATCTTCTTGTTCTACCATTCCATGTTCGCTTCCGCTTTCTACTCTTCCTAAGTCTTTGCAAGCTCTGAACAATCATATCAAAAAAGTTGCTCCTATTCAAGATGTTCATGATCTTATTGCAAATCCTAATGCTCACTCTAAAGATGTTGATGTCCTTGGCTATCATATAAATGCTGATGAATTGGTTGATTATCCTTTTGCATCTTCCACATCCATCCTTGGACTTCATCCACCAATACCAAAGGCTTCATGTTTTCCTTCTATCTTGGGTCCTTATGTCCCTTCACTTTCCCTTTCTAATTCTCTTAATTCGTCATCCATTTTGGGTCCTTACGTCACTCCATCTCCTATCTTTCCTCATGATCAACATAGATGCATACCCTTGAATCCTTTTCATCCACCAACTCATCTAAACCAGTCATATCCTCCTTCTTCCATAAGTCCCAAGTCTTTTGGAAGTAACTTGAATGTTCAATATAATAAAAAGAAGAAATATAAGAATCCATCAAAAAAAGAAGATCACCATGTCTCCTCTAATTGACATGGAGGCATAAAGTCAAAAGAGATATTTAAGAAGAAAACTAGAAGACAAGTATGGGTTCCAAAATCTATCATTCAAGATATTCTCTCTAAATCATCAAAAGCAAATGAAAATCTTAAGGCTATATGGATTCCAAAGTCTCTCTTGAAAGAGTCTAATGTTGAACAAAAATTGAAATCGACATTCAAGCTTCCAAAGGCTTCCACTTCATCTTCTTCCAAAAATATTCTTCCATTCCATGCGCCTAAACCACAACCTTTGCTAAATATTCACCATATTCCTTCACGAATTCTTTCATTCAAGTTTCCTCCACCCTCTTGCCACCCTTCAAGGTGTGTGTTGATGTTGATCTCGCCTTCCTTTTCATCTACCCTTTCACAATCCTTCCATTCATTATCTTTCTACCTTCTATCATTTTTTCTCATTTGTCTATTCCTCATATCTTCCAACCTCACTCGCTTTACATAAAACCTTATCCTTCATTTTTCTCCTCCATCTTCATTTCCCTATCAACATTTTTGAGCATATCATTTTTAATCCTTGGCATATCATGGTTTATCCTTTCAAGGAGCATTATCTAAAAAGCTTGCCTTTTTCCAAAAAAAAAACAAATAAACAAATAAAATGAAAAAATTGAAAATGTGTCATGGTGAAAACCTAGAAACAGGCACCTTGGCAGAAAAATTAAAGAGAAATAAATTTGTTCTATGGTGAAAACCACTCCCTTGTGGCACCTTGGATAAGTACCGTGATGAAAACTTGACAATTAGGCATCATGCGTAGTTCTTCTACATATTTCATCCATTCCATCTCCACTCTTTGATCTTGGCAATGTTGACCTATACATGAACATTTGGCTATCTTGTGAGCTATCTTATGATGATCTTTCTTTCATTTCATTCATGTTTAGCCTTCATATTTATTTTATTTCATTCATTCTAGCCTTTCGCTATCATTTTTCCATTTGGTCTTGATCTAATAAAAAAAAGAGTAAAACATGATGCTATGAAGCCTCTTGACATGTCTACTCCTTTGGATTGCATCCTTTCTTTCTTTTGCAGTGCGCTTTTGTGATTTATCATATGCTGGTTTTTCATTTCTTGTCCAAATGTGCTTTACATGATAATTTTTTTCCCTACCTTGGGTACTCTTGAGGAGTTTGACCTTGAGGATTTCTTCCCTTCGTTCGCCTTCATTCTCCTTTCCTCCATCTCATTCACCAACTTGCTCATCCATCTTTTCCCTCACCTTGCCACATTTTGGAACTACACGATGTGATCTTGCTTGGGAGTTTGATGCCTATTTTGTCTGGGGGCATCTTTTGTACATACTTATTGATCTTAAAAAATACCAAAAAAATTGATATATGATGTTGAAAAAAATTTTAAAAGCATAAAAAGTTGTAAAAAAAAAATTAAAAAAATCAAAAATACAAAAATATTAAAAAAATAGAAAAAGTGTCTTGGTGAAAACTTGGAAACAAGCGCCTTGGTAGCAAAAATACAAAAAAAAGAAAATAAATCAAAAAATGAAAAAAGATTCCAAGTGGTGAAAATCTAGAAATAGGCGCTACTTGAGGCCTTTGCACTCCTATTTGTTAGCATGCGTCCTCGACACTGAACCTTTCTCCATCATGTCTTGACCTTATTTGGCGTAGTCTGGAATTGGTCTTTATCTTTGTCTAGGGGGATAACTGTTAGCATAGGTCCTTTAGGTGTGTTTGTCTCTTGGGGCATTTCACAATAGGTGTTTTTCAACACCACCCTAGACGGTGTTTTTCAACACTACCCTTGCGTCGAGTGTTTCTTAACACTTATCAGATGTCTTACCCACCAGTCTAAGTATGATGTGATATTTTTCATTAATAGATGTGATAACCAGAGTCTAACTCTATGACCAACACACATGCACTTAGACAATCAACTCGCTTGAGATATGTTGACTTTATTTTTCTTTGTGTGTTGTCTATGAGTATTTCTTTGATGAGTGGTCTCTCCCTGAGAAGTTTTCGATGATGCATAGCTAGAAGACTGAGGGTATGAGAACATGTTTTCTTTTTTAATCTGCTTATGGGTATATTTTGTTGATCCTAACTATCATGAGCATTTATGCTGGTCTTACTTGACACTATGGATTGACAAGGTATTATCCTTGACTATTTTGCGAGTGCATGCTTCTAGTTATCCTGACTTTCATGTGTCTTGATACAAGCATAATCTCACCATATCAAACTTAGGTAATCTCATTGCATTAGTCATCTTGACCTCCATGTCTTTGATGCTTAGGTGGGATTTTCACATTTCTATCTGATAAAGGTCATATTTATATCCACATAGTTATGCTAGTGTGCATTGTATGATCTTACGATGCTACCAATAATGCTCGATGATGATAATTAAATGTCTATAGGTGTTGTGACCTTGCAAGTCAACCACTTTCATAGTAGCTTGCATTCTTAGGTTCATCATAGTTTAGTTTTTGCATCTTGCATATGGAGAGAGCTCACCTTTTTATCATCTACGGACTAGTTGGTCAACTATGCTCATTTTCTGATTCTTCTTGATCATATCTTTCATTTCTGATCTTTCATATCACATCATTTTCTATCCATTTTTAGACTCAAAATCAAAATTTGAGTCGCATTTCCAAGCTTTCTCATTCTTCTACGCAATTGACTGACCTTTTGAGGCATAATTCTTCGATCTTTGATGAAATTTCTTCCTTTCCATGTCTTCCAAACTTCTAGTCTTTCATTCACCCCTTTCGCTTCCTCTCTCTGAGGTTTGACTTAATCTTTATCCTATATCTTTCTTAGTCAAACCTAGTCAACTTGGGGCATGTCTTCACTATTTGATGGTTATCCTATCATGCTCCATCTTTCGATTATGATTTATTGTGACTTGATCAGGTTTATCAATTTGTTGTTCTCCTCTATTTAATTTTGATTTTGATTCTGAGGGGGTAGTACCTATCAGCTTTAATCTTTGATTCAGCTCAGCTTGAGATTCTTATTTTTAGACTTGACTATCACCTAGCAGCGACAGTGGTGATTTTGTCTTTCGATTTTTATCTCCTATTTTTCAAACTTGATTATTGCCTAGCAGCAATGATGATAGTTTTTTCTAAGGCTTGATTTGCACCTAGCAGCGACGGTGTTGGTCTTGTCTTTCAGCTTTTTGCTTATTTTTGTCTTGATGTGTTCCCAAAATGAACACACATCTGGGTTGTTTTGTGATCCCAAATCGATCTCACATTGTAATTCTTCTTTGACTGCATGTGTTCCCGAAATGATCACACATTAGTCAAACAGGGGCTTACAAATGTATGCACCCTAAAATGGTCACCTACACTTTGGGCCCCCATTCAGCAATTTATCAAATCCCTGAATCAATATTTTCAAATATCAACAATATTAATTATATCAATTTCTTTGATCAAATCATAATCAATTCAATATTTCCTAAGGTTAGAGCCTTATTTAATTTAAAAGAGAAAAAAATAAAAATTTTATTTAATTAAGAGAACATGCTCCCTTTTAATTAATTAAAAAAAAAAATTAATTAAATAATAAAATCACTTTATCCTAAGCCTTTATTTAATTAAAATAAATTTCTTCCATTTTTATTTAAATAAAAAAATCTCCACTTTTCTTCTTATCCTATGTTGCACAAATAAAACATTATTCTTATTTTATAAAAAGAGAAAAAGTATTTTTTGTCTCATATGGACACTAAAGTCAACTCCTATTTTCCTATTGGAGGATATTTTTGCACAAGGATCAAGCTTCTATTTTTCTCCACCGTTGATTAAGTCTTTTGACTCTTAATCTCAATGTTCTATTTTCATCTCATTTCTTATAAAAGGAGATCTCTCTTCCTCATTTGCATCTTAGATTTTCATGCTAATATTATGCTGCAGATTTTCTAGGTCATTTGGAGCTCTTTTTGAAGACACTCTTGCAATCCAAGCTTTGAAGACTTTGTTGCATCTCATTTCATATTTGCTTTCATAGTTGCATGATAATGACATTCTTAGTGTAGATTTCTTTTTATGCAATAGATTAATCTCACATAATTTAAATAAGAGGGATTGGTCACATTTGTTCTTTCCTTTCATAGATTAGTTACATTGTACTTTCATTTCCATAGACTAGATTGCATTCTCATTCTTAGCTTACTTTCATTGCATTGTACACATTTAATTTTCATTAGAGATATTAGCATTATTTCCCTTGTCTTTGATTTGGAATCTATCATTGTGTGGTTGACTAGCAAGGTCATGAGTTCATAGCTCTAGCGAAGAGCAATTTTACAAATCTTGCAACTCCATGCATAGAGAGCTATGGATCGATTTGTGAGGGCTCATTCTTGAGTTTCTTTGCATGTAAGGATTCATAGAAGTGCACTACTTTTGTGTGTACAAGTATGACTATGGGTATATGAATATGATCTATATCAGATAGAAATGTGAGAATCTCACCTAGGCACCAAAGACATGTAGGTCAAGATGACTAGTGTAGTGAGATTACCTAAGTTTAGTATAGTGAGATTACACTGGCATCAGAACATAAAAAATTCAAGATAGCTATAAGCATGCACTCACAAATAATCAAGGATAATACTTTGTAGATCCTAGGTGTCAAGTGGATCAAGCATAAATGCTAATGACAATTAGGACCAAAAAAATATACCCACGAGTAGAAAAGTAATAAATCATGTCCCCATGCCCTTAGTCTTCTAGCTATTCATCATCAAAAACTATCATAGGGAGAGAACACTCATCAAAAAAATCATCATAGACAACACACAAAAAAATAAAGTCAAACAAGTCTCAATGAGTCAAGTGTTTAAGTGCGTGTGTGTAGATCATAGAATCACTCTTTGAGTATCACTTTTGCTAGTGGAAATATCATATCATGCTAAACTATAAGGTAGGATATATAATAAGTGTTGAGAAACACTTGACGCTAGGGTAGTGTTGAAAAACACTATTTGGGTGAGTGACTATTTTTTTGGATTTTTGAATTTTTTTATATTTTTTGGTATTTTGAAATATATAATTTTTTTGGAGATATATCAAAGCGCCTATTACTAGGTTTCCACTAAGATGATCATTTTTTAGGACATTTTTTTATTTTTAAGATTTTTAACAATATATCATTTTTTTGGAGGGTTTTTTTAGAATTAATAAGTATATACAAAGGATGCCCCAAACAGAACGGGCATCAAACTCTCAAGCAAGATCACATCATGTAGTCCCAATATCTAGCAAGGTGGAGGACAAGAGGGAATAGCAAGCTGGTGGAAGAGATGGAAGACAAGAGAATGAAGGAGAATGAAGGGAAAAAATCCTCAAAGGCAAACTCCTCAAGAGTACCCAAGCTAGGGAAAAATTATCATGTAAAGCACTTTTGAAAAAGCAATGAAAGGCCAGCATAGGATAAGTCACAAAAGCGTAATGCAAAAGAAGGAAAGGATGCAGTCTAAAGGAGTAGACATGTCAAGAGGCTTCATAGTATCGTGTTTTACTCTCTTTTATTAGATCAAGACCAAAGGGAAAAGGATGGTGAAAGGCTAGAATGAATGAAAGAAAATAAATGTGAAGGCTAAACATGAATGGAATGAAAGAAAGATCATCGTAAGATAGCTTACAAGATAGCCAAATGTTCATGTATAGGTCAACATTGTCAAGATCAAAGAGAGAAGACGAAATAGATGAAATATGTAGAAGAACTAAGCATGATGCCTGATTGCCAAGTTTTCATCATGGTACTTATCCAAGGTGCCACAAGGGAGTGGTTTTCACCATAGGATGAATTATTTCTCTTTACTTTTGCTACCAAGGTGTCTGTTTCCAAGTTTCCACCAAGGCACATTTTTAATTTTTTTCTTTTTTTTTTTTTTTTTTTTTTGAAGAAGGCAAGCTTTTAGATAATTCTCCTTGAAAAGATAAACCATTATATGCTAAGGATTCAAAATGATATCCTCAAAGATGCTGATAGGAAAAGGAAGATGGAAGATAAAAATGAAGGATAAGATTTTATGTAAAGCAAGTGAGGTTGAAAGATATGAGGAATAGGTAAATGAGGAAAAATGATAGAAGGTAGAAGGATAATGAATGGAAGGATTGTGAAAGGGTAGATGGAAAGGAAGGAAAGATCAACATCAACACACATCTTGAAGGGTGGTGAGAGGGTGGAGGAAATGTGAATGAAGGAATACGAGAAGAAATATGGCGAATGTTTAATAGAGGTTGCGGTTCAGGCACATAGAATGGAAGAATGTTTTTGGAAGAAGATGAAGTGGAAGCCTTTAGAAGCTTGAATGTCAACTTCACTTGTTTCTCAACATTAGACTCTTTCAAGAGAGATTTTAGAATCCATATAGCCATAGGCTTTTCATTTCTTTTTGATGATTTAGAGAGAATATCTTCAATGATGGATTTTGGAACCCATACTTGTCTTGTAGTTTTTTTCTTAGATATCTCTTTTGACTTTATACCTCCATGTCGATTAGAGGAGACATGATGATATTTTTTTGATGGATTCTTGTATTGCTTCTTTTTCTTGTATTGAGCATTCAAGTTACTTCCAAAAGATTTGGGACTTGTGGAAGAAGGAGTATACGACTGGTTTAGATGGGTGAGTGGATGAAAAGGATTCAAGGATATGCATCTATGTTGATCTTGAGGAAAGATAGGAGATGGAGGGATGTAAGGACCCAAGATGGATGATGAATTAGGATAGTTAAGAGGGGAAAGTGAAGGGAAATAAAGGCCCAAGATGGAAGGAAGATGTGAAGCCCTTAGCATTGGTGGAGGAGGTCCAAGGATGGACATGGAAGATACAAAAGGATAATCAATAATTTCATCAACATCTATATGACAACCAAGGACATCAACATCTTTAGAGTGAGCATTAAGATTTTCAATAGGATCGTGAACATCTTGAATAGGAGAAACTTCTTCGATAGAATTATTCAAAGCTTGCAAAGAGTTAGGAATAGTAGAAAGTGGAAGTGAACATGGAGTGGTAGAACAAGAAGATGGAAGATTTTGATCTTGACAAGGATCTTTGGATAGCACAAGTGCATCATTTTTTTCTTGACTTTCAATATGCTTAATATTGGGACTAACAACACCATTTTCAATAACCTCAATGGAAGTAAGGTCATCTTGATTGTCAACAAACCCAATGGTGTGAGTAGTAGCTTGATCTTGCTTAGGAGAAGACTTAAGACATGGTGAAATGAATGAGAAAGGGTGTAGAGGATCAAAAGAACTACAAAATGGATGAGAGACATCATGAAAAAGATTGGATGATATGGAGGGTTCTTGATCTTGATCTTTATTTATATTCTTTTCTTTATCATTTTTAGAGTCCTCTTGACATGGAGCCACTTCTAAGGACAAGGACGCATGTTGAATTTGTATGGAAGACTTTGGAAGAAATGTCAAAGGACTAGCTGAAGTAGGAATTATAGCGTATAAAGGCTTAGGCTCTTTAGGTTTAACATTATTGAAAGTATTTGCAGCCAAGTGAAGGTTAGCTTGAGTTTCCTTTAAGAAGTAGCCCTTGAGGATAACTATAGGGAACTGCATGAAAAGCATTAGGATCTTTGTTGGATGAAGGATTTGTGAAAGGTTTGAAAGACTTGGAAGCTTTAGGAAATGTATGTGTATTGGAGGAAGTAGGAGATGAAAGGGAACCATCATAAAATAAAGGTCCATTATTAACATAATCTTGCTTGAGAGTGTAATTTTTATTTTCAGCATGAGAGTTCTTAGAGGAAGGATTCTTATAATATTTATGTTTCAAATCAGCATGGTACATTTTATATTCCTCAATAGAAGTAGATGTATCATCTAGGTATTGTTCACAGAAATCATCAAAGTATTTTTCAAAATTAGAGTCATACGGATCACCATCACGATCTATCCAATGTGACGACCCATTTCTAGTAAGCACAAGCACATGACTAATAGGACTCTTAGGAATAAAGTTGTCATAGGTATGGCTATATGGTTCATCATCATAGCCATCATAATAGTCATCATAGTCATCAAAGGTGGGTGTGTCACTCTTCGTAGGAGAGGTATCACGAGGATTACTATATTGCTCATATTGAGGAGTAATACTCTTGGGAGAAGTAGAAGAGGAATGAGATTGTGAAGAAGAGGAAAGTGAAGACCGAGTGGAGGAAGAAGACTTGGATAATGAGGAATGTGAATAATGTCTAGAAGAGTCATGGTAAGACTTGGAAGGTGAAGAAGAATGAGAGGACTTAGATGATGATGAATGTTTGGAAGAAGGAGGTCATGACATGATCATGTCTATGATCCTAGCAAAGCCATCTGATTCGATCATCTTTTCTTTTATTTTTGCCTTAAGTTTGTCACCCATGAGATATCCAAAAGGACTATTGGAGGAATAAAATTCTTCAAATTGAGCAATGAGTTTGAGATCATCCATTCTCAAGAGAGGTTCCATAACAAGGTAGTTAAAATTCATGGTTGTAGAAGAGGAGGAATCAAGCATGGAAGAAATGAATAGAAGAGATGAAATAGAAGAAGGTAGACTAGATAATAAGAGGAAAGAATCAAGAAGACATGAAGAATTTAGGAAGAAGCATGAATAAAGAAGAGAAAGGATGGAAATGGAAGACTAGGAAGACATGGAAGAAGTGGAAGAAAGAGGACTAAGAGTCATTTTTTTGCAATTTGATACCATTGAAATTCATTTGGATATTGAGCAACATGTCACAACACCTAAGATCCAACCTAGACCGACCAAGGGAAACTAGAAGTGACACAAATCAGTAAGACAACAACCAACAATGAGACAAAAAAATAACTATGTGCGATAGTTTCTAGGCAAGCAGTGTGACTCTTGACTAGTGAACGTAAAAAACTCAATTTTGAAAGCAATTGGTCAATGTTTCAGTTTGACAAGTTTGATTTCACAGTTCAGAATATAGTAATAGTAGATAATAGACAAGTTTTCAAATAGTAGGTAATCAAACATGTCATAGAACACTTGTGCAAGAGTAAAAGCAACCTTGCCAAGACAAGCAATTGTGATATCAAAGCAAAAAATCCTATGAATGCTACCGTGATGTTTGATTTTTGAGAACGTTTACACAGGTAGATCGCAATGAAAATAGTTCAAGCACTTGCTAGCCTAGAAGGATAAAGGTTCAATACTTAGCAACTTGGCACACACTTGATGTTCCATTGCCTCACACAAAGTGGTTGCCCACAATAGATGTTGGCTTTGTCGTGGAAGTGCCAATGACACAACCAAAGGAACACAGATGGTGAGTAATCTTGAGGTGATCCAGGTTATTCCACTTGGATCAATCCTTGCACCAAGAAGCTAAGTGGCAAAATAAGGTGGCTTCTATCTATGGTTCTTAGTAAGGGCTTCCATTCGTAGTACCCCTCTTGCTCCTCAAAAAGGACTGGGACCTCACAGACTCAAGAGTACCTTAAGCATTCTTGCTCAACACTTTCCTCATGGTCACAATCCCACAAGTACTCACATCAAGCGAAGACAAGCACTATGCCTACCAAAGTTTTGTGTCCTTGATAGCCTTGAGATTATAGTGGGTTGAAATAGCTTGGTATTAGCTTGTCCCCACTTGGATCATTCCTCTTGATTGCTCAAGAGCAGGCCCACTAAAGGATTCTAAAAATCTAAACAAAAAAATGGATCAACTTATGAGGTTCAAGGTTTTTGTTTCAGCACAAGAGTGAAGAGCATACTCCCCTATCTCAAAGTTTTCTCCTAAACACACCAAGAAAATGTTCAATTACCCTCTTACTTTCAAAATCCAAAGATGGGTCAAGATTTTCTGGTTCACCACAGGGGTGAAGAGCATACTTCTCCTACCACCCAAGAATTCCTACAACAAGATATTATGTTCCTATGAAATGAAACAACTAGTAATTGCCACACTTGAAATGAAATAAACAACAAGCACTTTTATTTGGTTTTCTATGCTTTGGGCAGCCCTACAAAAACTATTAGTAGCCCTTGTACATTTGAAGCTTTGACATGCGTTCTTTTGGCAAAATACTTCAAACAATGAGAGCACCTACAAGCACAATTTGTTAGCCCCACAATGGTTAGCACATCAAAAATCAGATAATCTGTAAGTAAAATAGTTGATCAAATGGTAAAATTTGAAAATGAAACCAACATGGTTGGAATAGGCTCAGAAAGAGCTTTCCAACAATATATCACACTTAAATTTTTGATACTATATGTGAAAATTTTTCAAAAATGGGTGCGCACAAATTCTGAAAATGCTGAAATTTTCAAAAAAATTAAAAAGAGCTAAAAAAACAACCACTTTCAGGTCTAGGCAATATTTCTGTTGCTAGAAGAATCACGCGATACTTTACAGTATACTGGGGCGATAATATATTTCTGGGCGATACTTCACTTTACTGCAGGCGACAAAATGTCTGAAATAGGGTGATAGAATGTCTCAAATGGGGTGATACTTTTAACTAGTAAAGTATCACGTGACCACAGGAGAACTATCACGTGATACTGGAAAACTATTGCATGATAATCTAAGACTGAAAAACCTTAGAGCCGAAAATGAAGCTAAAAATTGATCAAAAATTTTGATGAAAATGCAGCAAATTAAGGGCAAAACAATAATGCTCTGCCCCACGGTGGGTGCCAAAAATATACACACTCAAATGGTGCACTTCTCTAAGTCATTATATCCAAGGGAACCCATGAATAGGAAACCGTAGAAAGTGACCTAGAGCTCTCTATGTATGGAGTTGCAAGATTATTTAAAATTTTCTCTTAGCTAGAGCTATTAAGCTAATGACCTTGCTAGTCAACCACACAATGAGAGATTCAAATGAAGACAAAGGCAAGAATGCCAATATCCTCAAGAATCAAAATGAAATGCAATGCAATGCTATACTATGAATGAAAATGCAAGCTATGCAAGCTAAGCTATGAAAGGAAATATGCAAGTATTACAAAGCCTCCTAATTAAACTAGATGAGTTACTCTAAAGCTTGAAAGAAAATCTACACTATGAAAGCATAAACATGAAGCTACTATGTATGAATGAAACTAAGAATGGAATGTAGATGCAAAAGCCAAGAATGCTCCAAATCTTCAAAAGCTCCAAAGTGACCTAGAAAACCTGCAGCATAACATTAGTATTCAAAAATACATATGAAAATGAGGAAGAGAGCTCTTCTTTTATAGGAAACGAGAAGGAATGGACCATGGAGATTAAGAAGAAAAAGATTTAATCAAGGGTGGAGCTTGAAAGAGGAGAAATCCATGTGCACAAATATCCTTCAATGAGAAAATAAGATTTGACTTTTATGTCCATATGAGACAAAAAGTGTTTTTCTTCTTTTTATAAAATAGGAATAATGCTTTATTTGTGCAACTTAGGATAAGAGAAAAAGTGGGGGATTTTTATTTATTAAAAGGGAAGGAAATATTCTTTTTAATAAATAAAGACTCGTGATAAAATGGTTAGCCGAAGGCAAATAATCAAAAATGATGAAATATGACTTGATCAAAGAAATTGATATAATTGATAAAATGCTGATTTTGAAAATATTGATTTAGGGATTTGATAAATTGTTGAATGGGAGCCCAAAGTCTAGGTGACCATTTTAGGGTGCATACATGTTGTACTTACACCATGATTACTTTAAATTTCTTGTTCAAGTTAAGAGTGTAAGGGAGATGATGGGTCCCCTTTCTCTTGTCTATTGCATCAAATGAAAATATGCCAGGTGTCAGCTTCTTAGTTCTATGGACCCAAATTTCTTTGCCAATTAGAAAGATTAATCATCGAGCAATTTTTTCAAGATTAATGGTCATGGATACATTTTTCTTGTGTGATTATTTAAATATGTGCACTCATATTAAGGGTGGAACTATGATGGGTGGTCCTCATTCATCCTAGATGTCTTCAATAGAAAATCATATGATACTATTCGACATTTTGTCATCACTATGGGCACCAGCCTCTTATTCAAAGGTAGTTTAAAGGTTGATCATCTTTGACAAAATTACCAGTCTATATCATGTCATGCTTGTGTGATTAAATTGAACATGTGTAGAATCATAATTGTACAAGGATGCGGTCGAAAGGTCAAATGGTTGGCCAAGGTGTTACATCATCATTTCTATAAAATCAAAATATGACATGTGCTCACTTGTTAATGGGTCTTGATAGCCTCTAAGAAATAGGTTAATTTTCCTCTAAGAAATGGGTTAAGGAAAGGGATAAAAGGGTGGTGTGTGTTGTATTTTCTTTGCATTGAGATGTATTTACAACATTCAAATTTCAATGTTAATGGCTAATTGGAACCACCAACCTAGTTATGTGTCTATAATTAAGAACCAAATAGTTTCACTGAAGCCAAATTCTTTAGTATACGAAATATTTTGTGGTGATAAACAATGCTTCTCTGTACAATGTATCTATTATTTTCTTCTTTTAAGCTTATTCTTCTATAATTTAATAGGGTTTTATGCTATGTGATTAAGGTTTTTTGTTTATGCACTAAATTTGAGTCTTTTGATTGCATAATTCTATTTTGATATCTTGTTTAGAAGATGTCTAGGCATAATTGAGTTGACTCTAAGCTTAGGGAGGTGATTAAGCTTAGATTTCTAAAACCCTAGCCTTCTATTAAACCCTTCTGAAGAATTTCAATCATGGTAGAGAAACAAGGATCTTCTGAACTGGGCTCTTATGCTCAGGAGATATTAAGACAATTACCAAGGTCAAATGTTGAAAGGAAAAGGGATAAAGTTGGTAGCCTCCCTGGGGAATTATTAATTGAATTCCAAGTGGCATGCAGAGATCTAATCTTAGGAGCTAATGTGACAGGTTTTTCCATATGGATAAGGAATCATAACAAATGAAAGCGGGGAATTCTAGTCATGAAGATATGGGGCTCCAATTTGGAAAGAATCATTGTTCCCAATGTTTTTCTAATGCAGATTTGATGCTTTCTATTGTAGATAGATAGGCTAGGACAAGATTAGGGTAAGGGGTTAGGGTTTAGATTAGGGTTAGTAATATGATTAATGTTAAAATATTAATTGGATTTTAAAATTTTAATTTTAGTTTTGCATAAATGGCATAACTTGAAGACATTTTATGATTTTAAATTTTGTTAAGGTTAATGTACAATTATGATTACATTTAGGGTTACTATAAAAATTATGTTTACCATTTTACGTAGCGTAAATGGAAGGGTTATGGTTACAATTAAGGTTATTGTTTAATAAAAAAAAATTTTGGCAAAATGGCAAGGCCACTATATTGAATGATATAAATTATACATTGCTTCGAAAAGAGCTCAAGGGGGAAAGAAGCAGGGAAGAAAAGCCCCCATCCCTGCTCCTGGATGTGCTATCCAAAGTGTTACAAAATAGTCCATTTGGACCAGCATTACAACCATAATTTTCTAAACCCTATCAACTAAAGAATGAATAGGAAAAATATAACAAAGATACCATAGCCATACATGTCGATGATGCTTGAATAAAATTCCCCCCTGACTCAAAGAAAAGACTAAAATGCTACCAGCTATCTTCAATTTGCACAAAAATCAAGTTACTACCTCTATGTAGACACCTTCAAAAAACTACCATAGACCCATGAGATGAACAAGAAGTGGGAGAAAAAAATGTCTATATTAAGCTAGGTGCCTCACATCTTACCTTTACTCTTGCTTGGAGCACACTTTTTGGACGGCCTGGATGATATATATCCATATTGCATATAGACTAATGTAATATTATATTTTGATCACAAAACATCCCAACTTTTTGACATATGAGGCTCCTCGCATGTATTAAAATCAGAATTCCTCCTTAAGAAATTCTAGAAATTTATTCCCATGTACTGGTATAAAATCTGATTCCTAGTCTCCCTCAGGCCCATCTACTCCCTGATTGGAAAGCTAGTCAGAAAAACTATTTTCTTTGAGCTATAATAGTGCAACAATATGTATAACAAGAACTGAGAGAGAAGCTTAACCACTTTGTGGAGAACATATTGGATTTCCCAATTTACTATAGATTTGGTCATTAAGGAGTATATAATCAGAAGGGAGCCTCCTTCAATATGTAAGTTTGCAACACCTAATCTTAGGGCCAACCTCACTCCACAAAGAATAGCCCTTGCCTCAACCATGTTATTTGACCCATTTGGAAGCCTACAGTGAGCAACCACCAAGATGGATTTGTCCACCCTTCTAATCACAAAACTTGCACCTGATTTCCCAGGGTTCCCTTTACATGCGCCAACAAAGTTTAGTTTGCAGAATTGGGAATCTGGAGGGGTCCATTTGATGTCTTTCCTAGCTTTTAGTTTAGGCATTTTCCCAATAAGAACCCCTTTTAACGAGATAGATATGAGTTTCCACTTGTTTATGATATTGTTATCGGAAGATGAAAATGGAGACCATTATAATATTAGAATTATGATTAGTATCATAGTTAACATTACCATTTAACATAGGGTTAATGGTACGGACATGGTAACAATTAATTTGAATGGTTACCATATTATGATCATTATAATGTTAATGACAACACATTAGAATTAGCGTTAGGGTTATGATTAGGGTGAGGGGTTAGTGTTTGGAGTAGGATGAGATTAAGGTCATGGTTAGGGATATGATGCTATGTTTACCATTTTACCTATGGTAAATGAAAAGGTTATGGTTAGTATTAAGATTATTGTTTTTGTTTGGGTTACCTTTAAGGTTATTATTAGCGATAGTGCTACTTTTTACTATTAAGGTTAATGTTATTGTTATAGTTAAGGTTGGTGTCAAGGTATAAATTAGGTTAAAGTTACAAGTAGTATTTAATGTTAATGATAACAATTAGATTTAGGGTTAAGGTTAGGATTAGGATTAGGGTTATGGTTCTAGTTACAATGATGGGTCAGATTTAGGAGTAGTGTATCATAATAAGGTCATGGTTTGGGATAGGATGTTATGTTCATAGTTATGCGGCGTATCATATGTAGTGTAACTTTAAGGGTAAAGATTAGGGTAAGGGGTTAGGGTTAGGATTAGGGCTAGTAATATGGTCAAGATTAGTAATAGTTACTATTACATTTAGGCTTACAACTGGGGTTAGGAGTTAGAGTTACGATTAGGGATAATCTTAGGGTAGCTGGTATAAAAAGATAATGGACATAGATAGAAATGGGATGTATGTACAAGTTCACATAGGATTTGTATTGTACTTATTAGTACAATTAGAGTTAGGGTTAGTATTATATTTAGAGTTTTAGTACAAACATTTAGTATAGTTAGGATTGGGAAAGATGGTTTAAAGTTAGGTGTACTATTAGTATATTGGTGGCTTGTAGAGTAAGGTTTAGGGTAAGGGTTAGAGTTAGTTTGACGTCGTGGTAAGGATTAGGATATAGTTTTCATTTCATATTTGTTTTTAATACTTTATTTTATATAGTAAATTAAGATTTATGTTTTAATACTTTGTTTTATAATACAGTTAGGTGTACTATTAGTATATTGGTTACATGTAGAGTTAGGGTTAAGATAAGGGTTAGAGCTATTTTAACGTCATGGTAAGGGTTAGTATATAGTTTAAATTTAGTTTTAATACTTTATTTTATATAATTTTAAGATTTAGTTTTAATACTTTATTTTATAGAGTTAGGTGTACTATTAGTATATTGGTTACATGTAGAGTTAGGGTTAGGGTAAGGGTTAGGGTTAGAGTTAGTTTAACATTGTAGTAAGGTTTAGGATGAAAGGTTCAGAGTTAGGTTAAAACTAAATATAGTGTTATGGTTAAGGTTAATATTTTATGACTATTAGAATAAGATTGGGGACATGGTTAGCAATTGGATGTAGGTTTTAGAGTTAGCATTAATATAATAGGTAGTGTGATATTTAGGTGTAGGGTTGGATTATTTGGTTAGGGTAAGGATTTGGTATAGTTTTATAATACTGATTAGGGTTAGGGTTAGAAGTATAAATAATTAATATCTATAAGATGTCCTTTGTAATTAATTTCTCACATTTATTTGGCACATCCATTGAAGGTATTAATATTAGAAATATAGATTTCAACAAAATATGTTACAAAACCTTGCAACTATAGTTGTAAAGATCACTTGAATAGTCAAAATAATTTATTTTTCTCTTGTTCATGAAACTTACATAGATGAATGGGGAAATATAAGTTCCACTACAACTATTTAAATGAAGTAAGAAGTATGAAATCCAAGATAAAAATAAACTAAATATAAAATATTTTTCTATAATGATTCAAGTACATCACACAGTCTTTAACTATTAAGATGGTATTGTGATCCTTATTTGAAAAATGATCATGGTAGACTTATTTCATAATTGATGGAAACACATCTACTTTTGCAGATGTCTCGCAGAAAATTTTTGCAACATCTTCCATCTGCATTATTTCCAGTTGTTGAACATAATCAATTGATAATGTTACATTCTCCACAACTTTGATTATAGTTTTTCACGAGTATACAATTATTCGTGTACATTTGTCAAATTTAGTCTCAAAGAAATCATTTGAGGCCACTAAAGCAACAGAGCTTGTAACAATGATGTTTGACACTCTGTCAGAGGCAGCCATAGGTTGAATAATTAGAATAACCATGTTGCATTTCCATTTTCAAATTTACATGTTACTTATAGTGGAATAGTATGTATTAATGTGTGTAACTTTTTTTCTCTAAATTAATGAAAATTTGGGTATCAAAACATGTACGATTTTGATTATTAATACACATTGAGGAAAATGTGAACACAATTTCCAAATATCATATACTAATTTATTGTTTAAGAATAATTAAGAACAATTTTGAAATAAAGTAGGAGAATAATCAATAATGCATTTTAATTTTTTTATTTAAAAAGATATAATATAATCCTTAATAGAAAAAAAAACACTTCAATTTTTTGATTAAAAAGGTACATAATACAATGCTTAAATGAAACATTTATAGAATATGAAGATAATTAAGATTATATATACAAATAATATATTTACATTGTAATATTTGAAATATGATGCCATTGCCTTCCACTTTTCAAACATTGCTACGTAAAATTAAAATTTGGAATATATTTAAAATAGTATAGATACTTAATGTTAAATGTTTACAATAATTCTACTATTTCAATAAATGAAACAATTAAGAAACAAAATAAATTAAACTTCGGTGTACTATGGTTGTATAGGTACACCTCTTGGTGTAAAGATCTCCTAAATAAGAGGTTCTCGAGGCCATTCATATGCTATAAAATTGTCATATTGAATGACAAACTGGACCCTGTCTACATTTCTCACATATCCTAGTACTATTCCAAGGAACTAGTCTCCCTCAGAATCCTATTCATTACAAGAGACTTCTACATTCATCCCAACATCAAAAGCCATTTGTTATACCTTTTGCATTATGACAATGCAAATAAACATTTCAACATTTTCATTAAAAAGATATAATACGATCCTTAATAGAAAACAAACATTTGATGGGTTTTCTTGATTAAAAAGATATAATAGAATATTTAAATCAAACATTTATAGAATATAAAAAATAATATAAAATATTTATATTGTAATATTTGAAATATGGCAACATTGGCTTCCACTTTGTAAACATTACTACATAAACATTAATATTTGGAATATATTTTTAATTTAAAAATATTAAAATAAAATATATTATGTTAAATGTTACCAATAATTCAAGTATTTAAACAATTAACATGACAACATTTCCTTCCACATTTCAAACATTACTACATAAACATTAACATTTAAAAAATATTTTTAATTTTAAAAACATTAAAATAAAATAGATAGTTAATGTAAAATATTAACAATAATTCTAATTGTTTTAGTTTGTTAAATAAAATATTTAAGAATCTAAACAAACTAAAGTAATGTAAAATTGAAAACTATTTGAAATGCAAAACTTAATATAAAATAAAACCTATTTTAATACAAACTATTTAAAATACAAATCTAAATTTTTAAAGAAAATATCTAAAATAAAAATCTAAATCAAACATGCAAATGTAAATCAAACATGCAAATGTAAATCAAACGTGCAAATCAAAATGAAACATGAAAATGTAAATCAAATGATTTTAAATGCAAATCTAAATAAAAATATTAATCAATTCAAACTAAATCTATGGAAAACTAAAATACAAAACAAAAATTTCACTTGCAAATAACTTGCTCCAAAATTCTATCTACTATTGGTTCCTCCAAAACTCTCCACTTCTTCATACTCTACAAAACAACAAATGAAAGAAAACAACAACTAAAATTAGGAGACTCTTGTATAATTTGACAGTGTCTCTTCATATTCCTCAAAAGGTGTCTTTTTTAATTCCTTTGCCTCTCCAAATTCTAAATTTAAATTTATTTTTTTAATTAAAAAAAATTAAATTTATTCTTAATCCATGTTGTGGCCCTTTTTTTTGGGTCCTATTATTTTGGGCCCCATTATTTGGGCCTTTCCATTTGTCTTCCTATTATTTTGGCCTTGTAATCAAACATGCGAATATAAATGAAACGTGCACATGTAAATCAAACGTGCAAATCAAAATGAAAGATGAAAATGTAAATCAAACTATTTTAAATACAAATCCAAATACAAAATACTAAATAATTGAGACTAAATCTATGGAAAACTAAAATACAAACCAATAATTGCAATTGTAATAAACTTGCTCCAAAATTCAATCTACTCTTGGTTCCTCCAAAAAAAAATTCATATTCCCCAAAAGGTGCCTTTTCTAATTCCTTTGTCGCTACAAATTTTATATTTTTATTTTTATTTTTTAAAAAAAATAGTTTATTCTTCATCCATTTGGTGCCCCTATTTTTTTAGGTCCTGTTATTTCAGGTCCCATTATTTCAGCCTTGCCATTTTTCTTCCTATTATTTTAGCCTTGTAATGTGAAATGTTAACAATAATTCTACTATTTTTAGTTTTTTAAATGAAACATTTAAGAAACTAAACAAATTAAAGTAATGTAAAATTGAAAACTATTAGAAATGCAAAAATTAATATAAAATAAAACTTATTCAAAATGAAAACTATTAAAAATACAAATCTAAATCTTAAATGAAAACTATTTAAAATGAAATTTTTTTAAAGAAAGCTCTGCCTAGGGGCAGTACCCATTATATTCCATGAAAATAAAGATTACATAAGGAGAAGGAACTCTAGATATGAACAACCAAAAGTGGTCAATGGTATAAATACATAATTCCCTTACCAATCTCTAGCATCCTAGCTCCTATTTCCTCAAGAAAAAGGTTCTTGTTTGCCTGAACAAAGGCTTCAAACTTCGCTAGATCATATTCCTTCACTCCTACTTTGAAGACTATCCACGCCTTCTTCATCAAGGTCTTCTTCCCTTCTACCTCCAATGCAAAATGACCCAACAAACCATCGCTTGTTAATTGTATGCCAATGCTATCCATTGCAACTATAACCTCTACATACATATCATCCACCACAATCCTACGGGCCACTCCGACAACATGTAGGGGATGACTGAATATTTGAATGATAGGATGGAATAGCTTTGCTACCAACCTGTCATCATGAACATGATAATCAACCCAGTAGTCTCTACCCAGGAGAAACACCATTGTCACCTGCTCCTCATTCGCCCGACTAAAAATTCTATGAATCTGCTCCTTCGGGGTTTCCTGCAGCATTTCCACCTTACTGCACCAACAACTTATGCCCAGATGATTCGCCATTGTCTTGTGCAAAATCACAAAATAGGGTCTCTTAAATAGACCATTATGCATAACCTTCAATGGGATTTTGTGTTAAATTAATCATGTCTACAATGATGTAAAATAAAAATCTAAATCAAACATGAAAATATAAATCAAACTTTCAAATCTAAATCAAACATGCAAATGTAAATGAAACATGCAAATTGAAATGAAACATGCAAATGTAAATGAAACAAACTTTAAATGAAAATCTAAATAAAACATACTAATCAATTGAAACTAAATCTATGGAAAACTAAAATACAAAACAACAATCTCACTTGCAAAAAACTTGCTCCAAAATTCAAGCTACTCTTGGCTCCTCCAAAACTTTCCCCTTCTTCGTACTCTACAAAACAATAAATGAAACAAAACAAAAAATGAAATGAGGCAACGCTCTTTTATAATCTGAGAGTGTCTCTTCATATTCCCCAAAAGGTTCCTTTTCTAATTCCTTTGCCTCTCCAGATTCTAAATTTAAATTTTTTTTTTTAATTTTTTAATTTATTCTTCATCCATGTGGTGCCCCTATTTTTTTGGGTCCTACTATTTTGGGCCCCATTATTTCAGCCTTTCCATTTATCTTCCTATTATTTCAGTTAGCTATTATTTCACCCTGCTATTAATAGTTTTATAAATTATTTATTTAATCTAATAGTTTTTATTTACAAGGAATCTTTTTTGGCATATTCTTGTGTTGGCATTCTCATTTGTGCTCTCATTGTATAGGTATGCCTCTCAGTGTAAATATGCATAAATAAGTATATAAATGTGTATAAATATGTATAAATATGTTTAAATGTGCATAACTATGTATAAATATGTATAAATGTCTATAAATATGTGTGTGTGTGTGTGTGTGTGTGTGTGTTTAAATGCTCATAAATATGTATACATATGTATAGATGTATAAATATCTAAATGTGTATAAATATGTATATGTATATAAATGTGTTTAAATGTGTACAAATGTATAAATATGTAAATATGTATAAATGTCTATAAATATTTACAAATATATAGATACATATATAGTAATTAAATACATATGTATAAATATGTATAAATGTGTTTAAATATTGAAAATTTTATAAATATGTATAAATGTGTATATAACTATATATGGGTATGTGCAAGATCATGAGGGGCCAAAAAAGTGGCGATGTGAAAATTATTCACTTTTCACTCATCCAAAAGCACATGAAAATGCTTGTTGACTTTTGAGTAGGCTTGGGTGTCAATACACCTGGGCAAACTTGACACCAAAGCATAGGCCTAATCGGGTACCTGATAACTGTGGCATAAATCTGAAACCCACGAGCCCTTTTCTTCATTTCTTTCTGCATTTTTTCTTGCTAAAACAGCTTGATATATCATATACCCAATATATTTTCGAGTATCTGATTTGGGCAACAACAAATTTGACTCCCAACATATTCGATAAGTGATTTTTTGTTTATTTTGTTTATTTTATTTAATTTTCATGCCAAATGCCATTTTTTTTGTTGAAATAGGGTTTTCTATTTATATTTGTAATACTATATGAAATTTAGATTTGTTTTTTATTTAATCAAGCATGGCTGACAACAATGAAGAAAATAACCCTCCCGCACCAAATAACAATCCTGAAAACAATCCCCCATGTCAAAACCCTCGATCTTTAGAAGATTTGATACAAGATAATTTGAACACAATACGAAGTTTCCAAAACACATATCAAAATATATCTACATTAAGTCCCATGCTTGCCACACTAAATACAATTGTTGAAAATATTGACACATTCACGCAGCAACATAATGTTTCTCTTCATTGGCGTGATGATATGCATGCCCAATTTGATGACGGGCTTGACCATGATGGGATTACGGCCCTTAATATAACCAAGGAAGATATAGCCACCCTTTTTGTCAATCCTAAAACTGGAATACTAGTTGACCCCAAAAAGCCCAAATTATCAATAAAATGGTGCACAAATGAAGCAATGTGCACAAACTTTTGGGATCGCTGGTGGATGGTTTTTGATAAACCACCCCATAGCAATTTGGAGGTCCCATTTTATTTCATAAAAAAGTTGTATGCTGAATTTGTGCTTGGTCACCATGTTGATTATTGGAGTATGAGGCCCAACATGGACGTAGGTGGAGGAGCTCCTCAGACTAGGCCATCTGCCCAGCGCAAAAAGGCCACTACCTTTATTCCCCCCACTGATGTCGCACCCCCTCCTCAGTGTAGCATCCCGATATCATTGCAGAGGCTACCTCACAAACTATTAGGGCCATTCATTTACTGAGTGATCAATTGATCACACAGACCAAGTCAGTGTTGCCTCCTTGTGTGGATAATGCTAGTGCATTGACATCTCATCGGAGTTCACATGTATGTGAGCCCCATATTTACATTATATGCAAGAATATGTGCCTCAGACCTTTTACTGATGCTGATATATATCAGTTACATGTTATTGATGAGGATGATATAGGAGACGCAGCTGCAGAGGCTGCAATACCTCATGGAGCATCTACATCTCATGAGAGTGCTCAAGAGGTGTATGCAGAGCCATTGACTCCTGTTGATACAGTAAGAGTAAATATTATAAATAAATTTGTCACATGACTTATTTAATTTTTTTAAAAATTATTTATTTAGATTAGTTTTAATGATTGCATGCAATTATGTATATATATTTTTTCCATTTATGTTCAGTCGATGACACAGGAGGAGGTGAGACAGGTGGATGAGTCCACACATTCGGCCATTTCATTTGGCCTTGATGACTATACGGTATATTATAAATTATGTACCCATTAGTTATTTTTTATATCATTTGGTGTACATGCTTAAATCTCTATCAATTAGAGCAATAAAATTCATACATTTACTTATATATTGTCATCTAATTGTGTTCTTGCAGGGTACAACCAATGTCAATGGGGGGCACGAGGGGGTTCCTTCATCAGGTGTCGACAAAGGAAAGGTAGTTAATTGTTTAAGATTAATTATGCATGCACATGTATGCCACTTGTGTGTAGTAATAAATATTTTACTTGCACTTTATTGTATAGGGTGTGGCTATTGATGATGTCTCGATAGTAGTTCGGCAGCATAGGGTTATAGGCATCTTGATTCGAAGTGATAGCTTGATTGTACATAGACTTTTACATATTCTTATTTATATTTTGTAACCAGGGTTTCTATGATGAAGTACATTTACATATAATTGAAAATCTTTTTACTCTCATAGGTTACTCCGAGTGTGAGGGAGGGCCGACAAGAATCTTTCGTATCTTTGTTGACCCAGCCCACCATTCCAGAGGAGGGATCATCAGATGTAAGTTTTAATTTTAGTTCAATCAATTTATAATTTTATTATGTTATCATCCTATTTTGTAGATTTATTACTCTATGTTGCACCACTCTACTAATCTCATTATTGCAAATATATATTTATAGGTCACAGTTGGTATTGTTGGCATGGTCCCTTCGCTACCCAGGACTTATGCTAGGACACTTGATCATGGTAGGCAATCGAGAGACCAGGTACAAATATTTGTATTTAGTTATAATTTTAATTAAATTAGTGTTTGAATTATGAACTATATATATATATATATACAAATCATATAAAGTAAGCAATCTAACTTGGGTTTGAACTCATTTTTTATGCAGGATCAATCAGAGCCTAGCACTTCTTTAAAGAGGCTACATTTTGATGATCCCCCTATGGCATAGGATGTAGTTTTAGTTTTGTGGTCATTTAGAGATGCCCCTTGACACATTTTGAGATGGCATATATGCCACATTGTACACCTTAAAACATTGATTTTCTAGACATTTTGAAATGGCATGTGCCATATTTGTATATGGAGATACTTTTGATACATTTGATACTTTGTATATATAGAACATGTTCATTTATATGTTATATTTGCGTCATCTTTTGTATATACATATTTATTATTCATGTTTATGGAATTGAATGGTGAAGTTATATCTTGACTATGATTATCATTATGATTGAAATTATATCTTGCTAAAGTTACATTTGTTTTTCTTTACTCTGGAATACCCTGTTCATGGAGCTTATTATGTAACTTGAGGTTTAACTTCTATAGATTTCCTATGTTCTTATGTTTCATACCATTATATATACTCACTTGAGCCACTTAGTACTACATTGTTTGAATACTATGTATATACTCACTGTGTATATTGTATGCACCCTAAAATGGTCGCCTAGACTTTGGGCCCCCATTCAATAATTTATCAAATCCCTGAATCAATATTTTCAAAAATTAGTATTTTATCAATTATATCAATTTACTTGATCAAATCCTATTTTATAATTTTTGATTATTTGCCTTGGGCTAACCATTTTATCCTAAAGTCTTTATTTATTAAAAAGAATATTTCCTCCCCTTTTATTAAATAAAAAGCCCCGACCTTTTCCTCTTATCCTAAGTTGCACAAATAAAGTATTATTCTTATTTTATAAAAAGGGAAAAATACTTTTTGTCTCATATGGACACAAAAGTCAACTTTTATTTTCTCATTGGAGGATATTTATGCACATGGATTGCTCCTCTTTTATGCTCCACCCTTGATTAAATCTTTTGCCTCTTAATCTCCATGGTCCATTCCTCCTCATTTCCTATAAAAGGAGAGCTCTCTTCCTCATTTTCATATGCATTTTTTAATACTAATGTTATGCTGTAGGTTTTCTACGTCACTTTGGAGCTTTAGAAAATTTGGAGCATTCTTGGCTTTCATACTTTCATGATATCATAGTTTCATTTCTTGCATTGTCATGGCATTCATAGCTTCATATTAGCTTAGTTTCCTTTATGCTTTTGATTATTTCATCTAGTCTAATTAGGAAGGCTTTGTAACACTTGCATCTTTCATTTTCATAGCATAGCTTGTACTTTCATTTCCATAGACTAGCTTGCATCCTCATTCTTAGCTCACTTGCATTGCATTTCATTTTGATTCTTGGAGATATTGGCATTCTTTCCCTTGTCTTCATTTGAATCTCTCATTGTGTGGTTGACTAGCAAGGTCATTAGCTTAATAGCTCTAGCTGAGAGCAAATTTTAAATAAGCTTGCAACTCCATGCATAGAGAGCTCTAGGTCGCTTTCTAAGGTATCCCATTCATGGATTCCCTTGGATATAATGACTTAGAGAAGTGCACCATTTGAGTGTGTACATATATAACTCATCATATTGGGGTCACTTGAGCCACAGAAGATCATTGCCCAATCATGCTTAGTGCACCTTGGGGTCACTTGGATTGATCGTGGTCGCAAGCATTCCAGTGACTCCATGGGAAAAATGAAGTTGTTACTGGCATTTATCCAGCCAATCAGAGCCGGTGGAGTAGATGGTTCGATGCCAGGTCAGACGGTTTGAAAAATACATTGTTGAGCCGCTTTCAACTAACCCTCACTGGAAGTTTTGGCATAGACTAAGATTACCTTTCCAAATGCAAACAAAGTAGAATCACCCAAAATTGAGAGAGGTTATAGTAGACCTCAGAAACATGATCCCATAGCCCCTGATAGTTTTTTGATACCTCTCATGAGCTTTGAGATACGAGCCATGGAAGATCGCTGCCCAATTGTGCTTAGTGCACCTTGGGGTCACTTGGGTCAAGCATGGTCGCGAGCGTTCCCATGACTCCATGGGTGGAATGAGGTTGTCACTGGTGTTTACCCAGCTAACTAAAGCTGATGGAGCAGATGGTTTGATGCCAGGTTGAACGGTTTGAAAGATATGCTGCTCAGCCACTTTCAACTGACCCTCACTGCAAGTTTTGGCATCGACTGAGATTGCCTTACCAAATGCAAGAAAAGTCAAATCACCCAAAACTAAGAGGTTATTATAGACCTTGGAAACATGATCCTATAGCCCCTAACATTTTTTCGATACCTCTCACAAGCTCTAAGATACGAGCCCAGGAAGATCACTGCCCAATCATGCTTAGTGCACCTTGGGGTCACTTGGGTCAAGCATGGTCGCGAGTGTTCCGGTGACTCTATGGGAAAAATGGGGTTGTCACTAGTGTTTACCCAGCCAACCAGAGCTGATGGCATAAATGGTTCAATGCCAAGTCAGACGGTTTGAAAGATATGCTGCTGAGCCTCTTTTAATTGACCCTCACTGCAAGTTTTGGCATCGACTGAGATCACCTTGCCAAATGCAAATGAAGCCAAATCACCCAAACCTAAGAGAGGTTATAGTAGACCTTAGAAACATGATCCTGTAGCACCTAATGTTTTGTTGATACCTCTCATGAGCTCTGAGATACGAGCCCCAGAAGATCACTGCCCAATCGTACTTAATGCACCTTGGGGTCACTTGGGTCGAGCATGGTCGTGAGCTTTCCCTTTACTCTGTGGGTGGAATGGGGTTGTCACTAGAATTTACTCGGCCAACTGAAGCTGATGGAGTAGATGGTTCATTGCTTGGTCAGACGGTTTGAAAGATATGTTGTTGAGCCGCTTTCAATTGACCCTCACTACAAGTTTTGGCATCTACTGAGATCGCCTTGCCAAATGCAAATGAAGTCGAATCACCCAAAACTAAGAGAGGTTATAGTAGACCTTGAAAAAAAGATCCTATAGCCCCTAATGGTTTTTTGATACCTCTCATGAACTCTGAGATATGAGCCTTGGAAGATCGCTGCCCAATTGTGCTTAGTGCACCTTGGGGTCACTTGGGTCGAGCATGGTCGTGAGCGTTTCGATGACTCCATGGGTGGAACAGGGTTGTCATTTCCATTTACCTAGCCAATTGGAGTGAATGGAGTAGACAGTTTGATGTCAGGTCAAACGGTTTGAAAGATATGCTGCTGAGCTGCTTTCAACTGACCCTCACTACAAGTTTTGGCATCGACTAAGACTACCATGCCAAATGCAAATGAAGTTGAATCACCCAAAACTAAGAGAGGTTATTGTAGACCTTAGAAACATGATCTCATAGCCCTTGATGATTTGTCAATACTTCTCATGAGCTCCAAGATACAAGCCTCAGAAGATCCCTGCCCAATCGTGCTTAGTGCACCTTGGGGTCACTTGGGTCGAGCATGGTCGTGAGCATTCCTGTGACTCCGTGGGTGGAATGGGGTTTTCACTAGTGTTCACCTGGCCAAATGGAGCTAATGGAGCAGATGGTTCAATGCCAGGTTAGACGGTTTAAAAGATACACTGTTGAGTCACTTTCAACTTACCCTCACTACAAATTTTAGCATCGACTGAGATCGCCCTTCCAAATGCAAACAAAGATGAATCGCCAAAAATTGAAAGATGTTATAGTAGACCTTGGAAAGATAATCTGGTAGCCCCTAATGGTTTTTTTATACCTCTCATGAGCTCTAAGATACGAGCCCTGAAAGATCGCTGCCCAATCATGCTTAGTGTACCTTGGGATCACTTGGGTCGAGCGTGGTCGCGAGTGTTTCGGTGACTCTGTGGGTGGACCTTGGTTGTCATTGGAATTTACTTGACCAACCAAATTTGATGGAGCAAATGGTTCAATGCCAGGTTGGACGGTTTGCAAGATATGTTGTTGAGCCACTTTCAACTGACCATCACTACAAGTTTTGGCATTGACTGAGATTGCCCTACCAAATGTAAACGAAGTTGAATCGCCCAAAACTAAGAGAGTTTATTATAGACCTCAGAAACATGATCTCATAACCCCTAATGATTTTTTGATACCTCTCAGGAGCTCCAAGCTATGAGCCCTAGAAGATCGCTGCCCAATCATGCTTAGTGCACCTTGGGGTCACTTGGGTCTAGCGTGGTCGCGAGCATTCCCGTGACTCTGTGGGTGGAACGGGGTTGTCAATGGTGTTTACCTAGCCAACCAAAGCTGATGGAGTAGATGGTTCGATGCCAGGTCAGATGGTTTGAAAGATACACTGTTGAGCTGCTTTCAACTAACCCTCACTACAAGTTTTGGCATCGACTGAGATCGACTTGCCAAATACAAATGAAGTCAAATCACAAAAAATTGAGAGAGGTTATTGTAGAACTTAGAAACAAAATCTTGTAGCCCTTGACACTTTTTTGATACCTCTCATGAGCTCTGAGATACGAGCCCCAAAAGATCACTGCCCAATCATGCTTAGTGCACCTTGGGATCACTTGGGTTGAGTGTGGTCGCCAGAGTTCCGGTGACTCCATGGGTGCAAGGGGGTTGTCACTGGTGTTTACCTAACCAACCAAAGCTGATGGAGTAGATAGTTTGATGCTAGGTCAAACGGTTTGAAAGATATGTTGCTTATCCACTTTCAATTGACCCTCACTGCAAGTTTTGGCATTGACTGAGATTGCCCTGCCGATTGCAAACGAAGTTGAATCACCCAAAACTGAGAGAGGTTATTGTAGACCTTAGAAACATGATCACATAGCCCTTAATAGTTTGTCAATATCTCTCACGAGCTCTGAGATATGAGCCCCAGAAGATCACTTCCCAATCGTGCTTAGTGCACCTTAGGGTCACTTGGGTCGAGCATGGTCACGAGCATTCCCGTGACTCCATGGGTGGAATGGGGTTTTAATTGGTGTTTAATCAACCAACCGGAGATGATGGAGTAGATGGTTTGATGCCAAGTCAGATGGTTTTAAAGATACACTGCTGAGCCACTTTCAACTAACCCTCACTGCAAGTTTTGGCATCAACTGAGATCGCCCTACCAAATACAAACAAAGTTGAATCGCCCAAAACTGAGAGAGGTTATTGTATACCTCAGAAACATGATCTTGTAGCCCCTAATGGTTTGTCAATAACTCTCACAAGCTCTGAGATACAAGCCCCAAAAGATCGCTGCCCAATCATGCTTAGTGCACCTTAGGATCACTTGGGTCGAGAGTGGGCGCGAGCATTCTGATGACTCTATGGGTGGAACTAGGTTGTTACTTGAGTTTACTAGGCCAATTGAAGCCAATGGAGTAGATGGTTCAATGCCAGGTCAGACGGTTTGAAAGATATGTTGTTGAGCCGCTTTCAACTGACCCTCACTGCAAGTTTTGTCATCAACTAAGATTGCCCTACCAAATGTAAACCAAGTTGAATCACCTAAAACTAAGAGAGGTTATTGTAGAACTCAGAAACATGATCTTGTAGCCCCTAATAGTTTGTCAATACCTCTCATGAGATCTAAGTTACGAGCCCCAGAAGATCACTGCCCAATCATGCTTAGTGCACCTTGGGGTCACTTGGGTCGAGCGTGGTCGCGAGTGTTCCTATGACTCCATGGGCAGAATGGGGTTGTCACTGGTGTTTACCTAGCCAATGGGAGATGATGGAGTAGATGGTTTGATGCTAGGTTAGATGGTTTGAAACATATATTGCTGAGCTGCTTTCAACTAACCCTCACTGGAAGTTTTGGCATTGACTGAGATTGTCTTGCCAAATGCAAACAAAGTCGAATCACCCAAAACTAAGAGAGGTTATTGTAGACCTTAGAAACATGATCCCATAGCACCTAATGGTTTTTCAATACCTCTCATGAGCTTTGAGATACCAGCCCCAAAAGATCGCGGCCCAATCGTGCTTAGTGCACCTTGGGGTCACTTGCGTCGAGCATGGTCACGAGCATTCCCATGACTCTGTGGGTGGAATGGGGTTGTCACTGGCATTTACCCAGCCAACCAGAGCCAATGGAGTAGAGGGTTTGATGCCAGGTTAGATGGTTTGAAAGATACATTGTTGAGCCGCTTTCAACTGACTATTAGTGGTATGTTTGAAATTTGAACTATGAAACTAATCATGATTAAGCTTGTGAAATTTGAAGTGTGAAGCTTATTATGTTTGAGGTTTAACTTTTATAGATTATTTGAAATGATAAAAAATAATATACTTAAAGCATTATAAACAACAATCAAACATGTAAGAATTCATACCATGCAAATGACATAAGTAAATGACATGTAAGATCCCTTCTTGGCACTATTGGCCACCCATACATTATTTTGGTCATAAGTCCTTATCAAGAGTTTTAGGGCATTTAACTTTTAAATCAAATTGATTGTTACAAATTGCCATTATAGGCTTCAAAAGATCTCAATTAACCATTAAGGATCCTTTTGTCCTTCTATCTCTGATTGGATCCATGGTGACTGTAGGCGTCTTCATAGGTGCTCCTGCACAAGTTACAATCCACATACAAAACCAAGTTTATTGACTCAAAATATAATCTAAGAAAGGTGAAATTAATGTATTGAAATTAAGCTTAACGAACTTAGAAAACAATGCACTAAGTTAACTTATTACCAAGTCAAATTTTCTTGAAGGGTCATCTCATTGCTTCAGGGTCTCCAATAGTGCTTCATGATCAGCAGTACTAATAATCCAAAGTTCTTTTGTCTTTGGTCTTCCTTGATGCTTTGATAACTTGACATTTGTTGCTATAACAAGGTGTGAATACATGAGAATATTTTTGTTCTTCTCATAGTCTTCAAATGCGGCAATTCCATTATTTCTAACAGGTATGTTCATAGCTATGTTCCTGCAACAACAACTAAACCAATAGGATATGTGAACCCATCACCATCTGTCATCGGTTATACAAGCTTATGTTTACCTTGTACACAATGTGCTAACCAATAATCTGACCTCTCATCATTCCCCTGCGGTGCAACCAATGCAAAAACATTTCCTAGCTTTAGAAGATCTGAAAGATGATCATAGTTAACTGAAGTGTCCATGTCATCATTTCTTATAGAGAGTTTCAAAGATAAAGGAGTTAGATACTGCAAAACCCATGTATCCACCCACTCACTTGACTCACAATGATCCCAATCATATTGAAAACACATGGGGAAAAAACAAGCCAACTCTCGTGTCCAAATGGTCCATGTACTACTATTGGAGCTTCGAAATGAATGCATTTTTTAAGAGTCTTTCATTGTTTGACAATCCAATCTATCTCCTATAGTTTCCTCCTCAACCAACCAAAAGAATCTATGCACTGTAGAATCAAGAATCCCCCCTTGTGACAATGCTAAACTACACCAATCAATAATAGAATGAGCATCAAGAAGTACAACACCTAAAATCCTCAATTGCTCCTTAGCTAGAGCTCTCTTCACACATGCACCTACTTCATCATGCTCCCCTTTCCCATGCCCTGACTCAAAAAAACTCCAAATATGAGGTACACCTCTCTCCACATGCATTCTACACAACCAATAAAACATTCTAGCATTCTTAAATTGACCGGTTCAATTATCCGACCAAATGAGATGCCTATCCATAGAAATACCATTTTCCTACAAGAAGTCAAAATAGTTCTGGAAATAATGTTGAACAAACTCATGAGAGTGAGACCTGTCATCACTCATATAAAAATGGTACTCTCTGATTATCTTTCACTCATCTTTTTTTCTATTAGGGGAATGTCTATATGTGATGTGTACAAAAATAGCAACCTGAATGGAATTATAATATTGAGCTTGAGTCTCATTTTGGGGCTGCAATGTATAGTTCTTTGCAAAGTCTACAACAGATATAATAGTTCCAATGGGGAAAGTGTCCTTACATGTCCTAAATTGTTGATCCAACCATTGAGACCTATGACTATGCCTTGCATACTTGTAAAAAGGATTTGTCTTGAAATCTGAGATAAAATCAGCAACATTGTATTCTTTTGCAACTAACTCACATCTAGAGCCTTCACCTCCACTCTTCAATGTATATTTCACCATTTCATATACCTTTTTTAGGAAAAGTGTCTTTCCAAAATTGTGTTCCAAACCCTCATGAAAACATGTTCTAAACTTGGACAAGCCACCACATTCTGAGCACTTGACATTTAAGCAATATTTTTTATAAAATAAATAACCATCATCTCTATGACATAAAAATTCATCTAGCAAGTCTCTTGATGATTTGGGAAGACCACTTGCACCACAATCCTTTAGCATTTCATTAGTATGCAAAGTAGAATGAATGGATTGTAATAATTCATGATGCATTGAAAACTCAACATGATATTTGCAACAACATGTATTCTGAATCGTAAGGGGTACACAATAAAATGGCTTCACGGATTCAAAAGACCTTTGTGATATTTTCAATGTTGGATGTGTCTCACAAAATTTTTATACAACATTGTTTGACTTACCTCCACATAATGTTTAGGATGTGGAGTGCGGTCTTGATTGCCAACTCTCAACTTCAAGACATCCTTCACATTTGGTGACACTCTTGAGTTAGCATCCCAAAATTGTTGAATTTCATCCTTGACAACATCTGTTAGCTTCTTATTGAAATGTGGAAGTCTCCTACCATAAGCCCATGTATCAGTTTGAAGTGGATCATCAAGTCTTTCTCTTCTTACAAGTGCTCTACCCAAATTTTTACGGTCTATATTGAAGTCAACACAAGTTTGTCACATCAAACGAGCCTTTCTCAACTGATGACTTACTAAGGAGGTTGTAATAATCCTCTGAGAAACTCTCTTGTCTTTTCCTCTGCTAGTCTTCCCAATGCTATTGAGAGCATTGAAAATATTCTTCACAACAATGGCATTTCTCTCCATTTTTTTGTTCACATGAATCTTCAATTTCACAAGCATAGGTCTCATCTTTTGCATCTTTAACAACTACACAAAAATTTGACATTGCTCAACCAATGTCTTGTTTCCAAAAAATTGATCATAAAGTCTTGAAGCCCACAACCTAATGGTTCTATGTGACCTCTTTCCTTCCCAATTATTCATAATGTTCTCCTCAATTTCAATTAACCATTTAGGTCTTCTTGAAAGCCCCGAATTTGAAGTTTGATTATCTTTATTGCAAGGGACTTCATTTCGCATATAATTTGGAGATGTGTAACGTTCATGTGGTTCTTATGCAACATTTTCATTCCCAAAGTCTACATTTTCAATCTGAATCTATACATTTTCAAATTTAACATCCTCTTCACTTACAACTACATTTATGGGGTCCGATTGATTAATGTTTAACATACCTTGTCTCCTTCTTCGGTGATTTTCCTTATCCTTTTCCCTATATGCTTGAATTTCTTCATCCCTCAACTTCCTCTTGCGTTTAGCCTTTCGACGACTGTTGCTTCCCATGGTGAGACCACAAGTTGACAAAAATCAAACAATGGGCCCCAAATCACATTTTTTTTCTGCTACGCATGAAAAAAGTATAAAATCTCACAATTGTCTGGTCTATGGGGACAGGGAATATTTTGGTCAAATATTACCTGTCCAAAATCAGGTATCCAATTTCATATTGGGTACCTGATATTCCTAGGTAGATTAAAAAAAGGGCGGGAGCAAATGAAAAAAATTGAACTTTTACATATATTAATGTATATAATATATATATATATATATATAAAAGAGGCATATGATATATATAATGGATATATTATATATATAATAATGTATTATATGTACTAATGCATTATATACTAATGTATATAATATATATAATATATTATATATATACTAATGTATATAATATAGTAATATATATATATAATACATATACATATACATATACAAATGCGGTATGTATTTTTGGCCTAATTTTTATTTTTCATTTCTTCTAGGTCTTTAAACGTGGCTGGCTAAAACTTTGTATTAAATGTTATGGAATGCATGAACATAATATGATTCTGAGCATGAGCATGAGTCCCTACAAGGACATAGTTGTGCCTTTTACAGGCACCGTAAACCCTAGCTATGCAGAAATGGAGGCTTTGAAGAATAGTTCACTAGAGGTGGTTTATAGAAGCAAAGGGCAAGAGAATCACTCTGTTTCCACTGCCTGTGGCTATGAAATGGTATCTTTCCCTGCTTTTTCAACCAGAAGACTAAATTGCAAAGGTTCTCAAAATAGATTTTGGTTGAACCAGACAATTGTACCATGCCTGTTGATAATCTAGTAGCTTAATAGAGTCATTGGGAGGTTAAACAAGAACAACTAGATGAATCTTTGAACCGGTCAAAGATTATGGAGAGTGGGGAAGGGTTTGGTAAAATGAGCAGCTGTACTGGAAATTATGCAAGCTCCATAGAACTGACTACATTAATAAATTTAAAGAAGAGATCAGTGGTGGCATGACATTATGAGGAAATCCTTGCCGTTTTGATGGTGCCACCCCAATATTATGAAGAATGTATTACTGCTTCAATGCCGGTGCCATCTCTGTGTCAGACTTTCACCATTGCTTCTCATCATTACTCTAAGATATGGCAGGGATTGCGAGCTTTTGCATACCATAGTCCCTCATAAGTTCTCTATAAATCATCATGCGTTACAGTATTTTGCGCATTTCTGAATGACTTACTCAAAGAATTTAATTTTCACCGTAATTTTGGCTCCATGCATTGTCATTTTGTGCTTGGAGAGAAGCTGTGGATTGTAAGAATTTGATAAATTTGGTTTATCTCATTTTCTTTCTCTACCATTTTTGAGTAATACAATTTTGTCTTAAGGGGTCTTAGGACCCCTTCGGACACACTTAAGCATTCAAATGTGTCAAAAAGGATCATGGGGACTCCCTAGGGGTCCTAATGCGTGATAAGGCATACTAGGACCCCTAGGGAGTCCCCATGACCCCTTTTGACAAATTCAAACACTCAAGTGTGTCTAAAGGGGTCCTAAGACCCCTTAAGACACACTTGAGCTTCCAATGTGTCAAAAGGGGTCATGGGGACTTCCTAGGGGTCTTAAGGTGTGATAAGGTGTACTACTACCCCTAGGGAGTCCCCATGACCCCTTTTGACACATTTGAATGCTCAAGTGTGTCCGAAGGGGTCCTAAGAAACCTTAAGACACACTTGAGTATTCCAATGTGTCAAAAGGGGTCATGGGGACTTCCTAGGGCTCCTAACATGTGATAAAGCATAATAGGACCCCTAGGGAGTCCCCATGACCCCTTTTGATACATTCGAATGCTCAAGTGTGTCTGAAGGGGTCCTAAGACTACTTAAGACACACTTGAGTGTTCCAGTTTGTCAAAAGGGGTCATGGGGACTTCCTAGGGGTCCTAACGTGTGATAACGCATAATAGGACCCCTATAGAGTCCCCATGACCCCTTTTGACACATTTGAACACTCAAGTGTGTCCAAAGGGGTCCTAAGACCCCTTGAGACACACTTGAGCATTCCAATGTGTCAAAAGGGGTCATGGGGACTCCCTAGGAGTCCTAACATGTGATAAGGTGTACTAGGACCCCTAGGAAGTCCTCATGACCCCTTTTGACACAATGGAATGCTCAAGTGTGTCGTAAGGGGTCCTAGGACCCCTTACGACACAGTTGATAATTCCAATGTCTCAAAAGGCATCATGGGGACTTCCTAGGGGTCTTAACATGTGATAAGGCATACTAGGACCCCTAGGGAGTCCCCATGACCCCTTTTGACACATTTGAATGATCAAGTTGGTTCGAAGGGGTCCTAAGACCCCTTAAGACAAACTTGAGCATTCCAATAAGTCAAAAGGGATCATGAAGACTTCCTAGGGGTCCTAACACATGATAAAATGTACCAGGACCCCTAGGGAGTCCCCATGACCCCTTTTGATAGATTTGAATGCTCAAGTATGTTTGAAGGGGTCCTGAGACCTCTTAAGAAACACTTGAGAGTTCCAATGTGTCAAAAGGGGTCATGGGGACTGCCTAGGGGTCCTAATGCATGATAAGGCATACTAGGACCCCTAGGGAGTCACCATGACCCCTTTTGACACATTTGAATGCTCAAGTGTGTCTAAAGGGGTCCTAGGACCCCTTAAGATAGACTTGAGTGTTCCAATGTGTCAAAAGCGGTAATGTGGACTTCCTAGGGGTCCTAACATATGATAAGGGGTAATAGGACCCCTAGGGAGTCCCCATGACCCCTTTTAACACATATGAATGCTCAAGTGTGTCTGAAGGGGTCCTAAAACCCCTTAAGACACACTTGAGCATTCCAATGTGTCAAAAGGGGTCGTGGAGACTTCCTAGGGTCCTAACGTGTGATAAGGCATACTAGGACCCCGTTGGAGTCCCCATGACCCCTTTTGACACATTTGAACACTCAAGTGTGTCTGAAGGCATCCTAGAACCTCTTAAGACACACTTGAGCATTTCAAGTTGTTAAAAGGGGTCATAGGGACTTCCTAGGGGTCCTAACTCATAATAGCACATACTAGGAGCCCTAGGGAGTCACCATGACCCCTTTTGACATATTTGAATGCTCAAGCATGTCCTAAGGGGTCCTAGGATATCTCAAGACAAACTAGAGCATTCCAATGTGTCAAAAGGGGTCATGGGGACTTCTTAGGGGTCCTAACACGTGATAAGGAATACCAGGACCCCTAGGAAGTCCCCATGACTCCTTTTGACACATTTGAACACTCAAGTTTTTCAAAAGAGGTCCTAAGACCCCTTAAGACACACTTGAGCATTCCAATGTGTCAAAAGTAGGCATGGGGACTTCCTACGGGTCCTAACATGTGATAAGGTGTACGAGGACCCCTAAGGAGTCCACATGATGACTTTTGACACATTCTAACACTCAAGTGTGTTCGAAGGGGTCCTAAGACCACTTAAGACACACTTGAGTATTCCAATGTGTCAAAAGGGGTCATGGAGACTTCCTAAGGGTCCTAATGCATGATAAGGCATACTAGGACCCCTAGGGAGTCCTCATGACCCCTTTTGACACATTTGAACACTCAAGTGTGTCCGAAGGGGACCTAAGACCCCTTAAGACACACTTGAGCATTCGAATGTATCAAAATGGGTCATGGGTACTTCTTAGGGGTCCTAATGCATGATAAAGCGTACTAGCACCCCTAGGGAGTCCCAATGACCGCTTTTGACACATTTTAATTCTCAAGTGTGTCTAAAGGGCTCCTATGACCTCTTAAGACACACTTGAGCATTCCAATGTGTCAAAAGGGGTCATGGGGACTTCCTAGGGGTCCTAACTTGTTATGAGGCATACTAGGACCCCTAGGGACTCATGATGACCACTTTTGACACAATTGAATTATCAAGTGTATCTGAAGGGGTCCTAAGACACCTTAAGACACACTTGAGCATTTCAATTTGTCAAAAGGGGTCATGGGTACTCCCTAGAGATCCTAACGAGTGATAAGGCATACTAGGACCCCTGGCAAGTCCCCATGACCCCTTTATACACATTCAAATTCTCAAGTGTGTCTGAAGGTCTCCAAGGACCCCTTAAGACACACTTGAGCATTCCACTATGTCAAAAGGGGCCATGGGGACTTTCTAGGCATCCTAATGTGTGATGAGGTGTAGTAGGACCGTTAGGGATTCCCCATGACCCCTTTTGACATATTTGAACACTCAACTATGTTGGAAGGGATCCTAAGACCCCTTAAGACACACTTGTGCATTCCAATGTGTCAAAAGGGGTCATGGGGACTTCCTAGGGGTCCTAACGCGATGTACTAGGAACCCTAAGGAGTCCCCATGACCCCTTTTGACACATTTGAATGCTCAAGTGTGTTCGAAGGTGTCCTAAGACCTCTTAAGACACACTTGACCATTCCAATGTGTCAAAAGGAGTCATGGGGACTCCCTAGGGGTCCTAACGTGTGATAAGGCATACTAGGACCCCTAGGGAGTCCCCATGACCCCTTTCGAAACATTCAAACACTCAAGTGTGTTCGAATAGGTCCTAGGACATCTGAAGACACACTTGAGCATTTGAATGTGTCAAAAGGGGTCATGGGGACTTCCTAGGGGTCCTAACATGTGTTAGGGTGTTCTATGACCCCTAGGGAGTCCCCATGACCCCTTTTGACACATTCAAATGCTCAAGTGTGTCTGAAGGGGTCCTAGGACCTCTTAAGACACACTTGAGCATTCCAATGTTTCAAAAGGGGTCATGGGGACTTACTAGGGGTCCTAACACATGATAAGACATACTAGGACCCCTACGGAGTCACCATGACCCCTTTTGACACATCTGAATGCTCAAGTGTGTCCGAAGGGGTCCTATGACCTGTTAAGACAAAATTTAATATTCCAATGTGTCAAAAGGGGTCATGGGGACTTCCTAGGGGTCCTAACATGTGATAAGGCATACTAGGACCCCTAGGGAGTCCCCATGAACCCTTTTGACACATTCAAATGCTCAATTGTGTCTGAAGGGGTCGTAGGACTTCTTAGGACACACTTGAGCATTCCAAAGTATCAAAAGGGGTCATCAGGACTTCCTAGGGGTCCTAACACATAATAAGGTATACTACGACCCCTATGCAGTCCCCGTGACCCATTTTGACACATTCAAATGCTCAAGTGTGTCTGAAGGGGTCCTAAGATCTCTTAAAATACACTTTAGTGTTCCAATGTTTCAAAAGGGGTCATGGGGACATTTTAGGGGTCCTAACATGTGATAAGGCATACTAGGATCCCTAGGGAGTCCCCATGACCTATTTTGACACATTTGAATGCTCAAGTGTTTCCAAAGGTGTCCTAAGACCCCCTAAGACACACTTGAGCATTCCAATGTGTCAAAAGGGGTCATGGGGACTTTCTAGGGCTCCTAACACATGATAAGGCATACTAGGACCCCTAGGGAGTCCCCATTACCCTATTTGACATATTTGAACACTCAAGTGTGTCTGAAGGGTTCCTAAGACCCCTTAAGACACACTTGAGTGTTCCAATATGTCAAAAGGGGTCATGGGGACTTCCTAGGGGTCCTAATGTGTGATAAGGCATACTAGGACCCTTATGGAGTCCTCATGACCCATTTTGACACATTCAAATGCTCAAGTGTGTTTGGAGGGGTCCTAAGACCCCTTAAGACACACTTGAGCATTCCAATGTGTCAAAAGGGGTCATGGGGACTCCCTAGGGGTCCTAATGCATGATAAGGCATACTAGGACCCCTAGGGAGTCCCCATGACACCTTTTGACACATTCAAAAGCTCAACTATGTCCGAAGGGGTCCTAGGATCTCTTAAGACACACTTGAGCATTCAAATGTGTCAAAAGGGTTCATGGAGGCTTCCTAAGGGTCCTAATGCATGATAAGGCATACTAGGACCCATAAGGAGTCACCATTTCCCCTTTTGCCACATTTTAATGCTCAATTGTGTCCGAAGGGGTCCTAGGACCCCTTAAAACACACTTGAGCATTGCAATGTGTCAAGAGGGGTCACGGTACTTCCTAGGGGTCCTAGCACGTGATAAGGAATACTAGGACCCCTAGGGAGTCCCCATGACCCCTTTTGACACATTTGAATGCTCAAGTGTGTTTGAAGGGGTCCTAAGACCCCTTAAGACATGCTTGAGCATTCAAATGTGTCAAAAGTGGTCATGGGGACTTCTTAGGGGTCCTAACGCATGATAAGGCATACTAGGACACCTATGGAGTCTCCGTCACCCCTTTTGACACATTTGAACACTCAAGTGAATCCGAAGGTGTTGTAAGACATCTTAAGACACACTTACAGATTCTAATGTGTTAAAAGGGGTTATGGGGACTTCCTAGGGGTCCTAACATGTTGTAAGGCATACTAGGACCCCTAGGGAGTCACCATGACCCCTTTTGAAACATTTGAATGCTCAAGTGGGTCGCAAGGGGTCCTTGGACCCCTTAAGACACACTTGAGTGTTCCAATGAATAAAAAGGGGTCATGGGGACTTCCTAGGGGTCCTAACACATTATAATATGTAGGAGGACCCTTAAGGTGTCCCCATGACTGCTTTTGACACATTTGAACACTCAATTGTATCCAAAGGGGTCCTAAGACTGCTTAAGACACACTTGAGTGTTCCATTGTGTCAAAAGGTGTCATGGGGACTTCCTAGGGGTCCTAACATGTGATAAGGTGTACTAGGACCCCTAGGGAGTCACCATGACCCCTTTTGACACATTTGAATTCTCAAGTGTGTCCGAAGGGGTCCTAGGACCACTTGAGACACACTTGAGTGTTCGAATATGTCAAAAGGGGTCATGGGGACTTCCTAGGGGTTGTATCATGTGATAATATATACTAGGACCCTTATGGAATCCCTATGATCCCTTTTGACATATTCAAATGCTCAAGTGTGTCTGAAGGGGTCCTAAGACCCCTTAAGACACACTTGAGCATTCCAATGTGTCAACAGGGGTCATAGGGACTTCCTAGGGGTCCTAACGAGTCATAAGGCATACTAGAACCCCTAGGGAGTCCCCATGACCCCTTTTGACACATTGGAATGCTCAAGTGTGTCTGAAGGGGTCCCTAGGACCCCTTAAGACACACTTGAGCATTCCAATGTGTCAAAAGGGGTCATGGGGACTTCCTAGGGGTCCTAACATGTTATAAGGTGTAGTAGGACCCCTAGGGAGTCCCCATGACCCCTTTTGACACATTTGAATGCTCAATTGTGTCTGAAGCGGTCCTAAGACCCCTTAAGACACACTTGAGTGTTCCAATGTGTCAAAAGGGGTCATGGGGACTTCCTAGGGGTCCTAACATGTGATAAGGCATACTCGGACCCCTACGGAGTCACCATGACCCCTTTTGACACATTTTAATGCTCAAGTGTGTCCGAAGGTGTCCTAGGACACCTTAAGACACACTTGAGCGTTCAAATGTGTCAAAAGGGGTCATGGGGACTTCCTAGGGGTCCTAACATGTGATAAGGCATACTAGGACCCCTAGGGATTCCACATGACCTATTTTGACAAATTTGAATGCTCAAGTGTGTCCGAAGAGCTCCTAAGACCCCTTAAGACACACTTGAGCATTCCAATATGTCAAAAGGGGTCATGGGGACTTTTTAGGGTTCCTAACATGTCATAAGGTGTATTAGGACCCCTATGGAGTCCTAATGACCCCTTTTGACACATTCAAACACTCAAGTGTGCCCAAAGGGGTCATGGGGACTTCCTAGGGGTCCTAACACATGATAAGGTGTACTAGGACCCCTACGGAGTACCCATGACCCATTTTGACACATTTGAATGGTCAAGTGTGTCTGAAGAGGTTGTAAGACCCCTTAAGACACACTTGAGCATTCCAATGTGTCAAAAGGAGTCATGGGGACTCCCTAGGGGTCCTAACACGTGATAAGGCTTACTAGGACCCCTAAGGAGTCCCCATGACCCCTTTTGACACATTCAAATGCTTATGTCTATCTAAAGGGGTCCTAGGACCCCTTAAGACACACTTGAGCATTCTAATGTGTCAAAAGGGGTCATGGGGACTTCCTAGGAGTTCTAATGCATGATAAGGCATACTAGGATGCCTAGGGAGTCCCCATGACCCCTTTTCACACATTTGAATGCTCAAGTGTGTCTGAAGGGGTTCTAAGACCCCTTAAGACACACTTGAGCATTCCAATGTGTTAAAAGGGGTCATGGGGACTTCCTAGGGGTCGTAATGCATGATAAGGCATACTCAGACCCCTAGGGATTCCCCATGACCCCTTTTGACACATTTGAATGCTCAAGTGTGTTCGAAGGGGTTCTAGGACCTCTCAAGACACACTTGAGCATTCCAATGTGTCAAAAGGGGTCATGGGGACTTCCTAAGGGTCCTAACACATGATAAGGCATACTAGGACCCCTACGGAGTCACCATGACCCCTTTTGACACATTTGAATGCTCAAGTGTGTCTGAAGTGGTCCTAGGACCCCTTAAGACACATTTGAGTGTTCCAATGTGTCAAAAGGGGTCATGGGGACTTCCTAGGGGTCATAACATGTGATAAGGCCTACTAGGACCCTTAGGGAGTCCCCATGACCCCTTTTGACACATTTGAACTCTCAAGTGTGTCCGAAGGGGCCCTAGGATCCCTTAAGACACACTTGAGCATTTTAATGTGTCAAAAGGGGTCATTCCAAATTCTTTAGTGCTTCTAGTGAATCCAAATTTAGTTCTTATAAAGATGAGATTTTAGTGAATAACTTCTTGCTAATACTACTCTTCCACCAGATCTAGATTTCAATCCTTTTGTGGATCTATAGGGTCAATCACAAGCCCATAGGATTATCCAAGAGAAAAATGTGATTGTATATCAACTGATTACAAAATGTTCAGTTGAGGAGAAAATATTGCAACGATCAAGAAGAAAATTGACTATGGAAAATCTAGTTATGAATTCTGTTAAGAATGAAATTGTTAAGGAATTACATGAATCACAAACCATGAAAATAACCTTCTACAACAAAGAACATTCAAGCTATAGAATTTATTAACTATGAATTTAAATGTCTTATCAATATTCATGGAAGAGATTTCATTAGCATCCATGGAAGAAATTTCATTAACTTCAGACAAAATCATCTAAAAAAATTCATCAACTTTAGGCGAAATCATTTAAGACGGACAAAAAAAAATCGTATTACTTAGAAATGGAAGAGAAATAAAATGAGATAAACCAAATTTATCAAATTCTTGCAATCCACAGCTTCTCTCCGAGTGGAAAATGACAATTCATGGATCCAAAATTACGGTGAAAATTAAATTCTTCAAGTAAGTCATTCAGAAATGCACAAAATACTATAACGCATGATGATTTATAGAGAATTTATGATGGACTATGCTGTGCAAAAGCTTGCAATCCCTACCATATCTCGAAGTACTGATGAGAAGCAATGGAGAAAGTCTGAGATAGAGGTGGCACTAGCATTGAAGCGGCAAGACATTCTTCATAATATCGGGGCAGCGCCATCGAAACGGCAAGGCTTTCCTCATAATGTCATGCTACCGCTAATCTCTTCTTTAAATTTATTAATGTGGTCGGTTCTACGGAGCTTGCATAATTTCTAATACAACTGCTTATTTTACCAAACCCTTTGCTGCTCTCCATAATCTTTGACCTGTTCAAAGATTCATCTGGTTGTTCTTGTTTAACCTCCCAATGACTCTGTTGAGCTGTTGGATTATCAATAGGCATGGTACAATTGTCCGGTTCAACGAGAATCTATTTTGAGAACCTTTGCAATTTAGTGTTTTGGTTTAAAAAATAGGGAAAGATACCATTTCATAGCCATAGGCAATGGAAATAGAGTGATTCTCTTTCCCTTTTCTTTTGTAATCCACCTCCAGTGAACTATTCCTCAATGCCTCCATTTCTATGTAGCTAGGGTTTATGGCACCTATAAAAGGCACAACTATGCCCCTGTAGGTACTCATGCTCATGCTCAAAATCATATTATTTTCATGCATCCCCTAACATTTAATACAAAGATTTAGCCAACCACCTTTAAAGACCTAGAAGAAATGAAAAATAAAAATTCGGCCAAAAATACATACCACATTTCTGTATGTAGTACCGTCAACTTCAACAATCCAGTCGGCTTCCTCTACTAAGGCACAAAGAACTTCATTAATATTTTCTCTGGGAGGAAGATTATAATTTCCATGTATTTCTGCAAGCCCTAAAAAAATTTTGTCATTATTGCTCTCTGTCTCTACTCTCTCAATTTAGTCATCTCCCTCTCCATTGCGCTTAGCTTAGCCATCCTTACCTACTCTTTAATAGAGATTCTCCAAAATTTGTATACAAAGACATCCTATAGGAAAAAATGAAAATTTTCCTGGAGAATATCCACAATTCGTATACAAAAGCATCATACAGGAAAAATGACAAAACATTAATAGCTAAAAGGTAAAATTTATCATTAACGCTGGTAGTACCAAGGTCATACCCGCTGTCAAATCCTGGCCTATGATGTGCAAAAGGAGAAAAGAAAGTAAAATGAAAGGGAAGTATGGATCAAATAGCGATGGTGCATCAAATCAAATCAATATCATAATAAATGTAGAAAATACTATTTTGGACAAAAATATTTTCATATTAATGGGAAAGAGTGGGAAGAGCTTCTTGGACCCATGATAGAAGTTATAGATAAGGATGAAGAGCTAGGAAGGGGAAAGCAACAAAGGAAAGAAGTAAGATATGTGTGTGAGCCTATGTTAGATGATGATGATGAGTACTCACTGTCTGGTAGTAGCTCAAGTAGTGATAGAAGCTCTTCAGTGCACATGTACACTGACACAAAAAATTCAAATAGAGAAGTAACAAGTGCTCTGGAATTATCCACAAAGCAATGTGAAATGAAGCCTCAAATTGGTTCATTAGCGGGCAAAGAATTTGGTCATGCACTTCATTCTAGCACCACAAATATTTCTATTACAAATGCCTATTCGTCAATGGCCTTGAATTTACAGGACTTGGGAAACTAGGTTACTCATGTTGGGCAATATCCCTCAAATGTAAGTTCATTGCCACCTTTGGCAAGGCAGTCTCACTCCTCATTTTACAACAAAGGGCAGCCATCTATGGTCCAAGTTTTTAATTCAGCTGACAAATGGAGAGCTTCTCAAGGTACTAAGCTCTTTCATAGAGAAGTTCCTGATTCATCTCAAGGTTCTCGTTTAGGTGACCAACTCCTTCGAGATCCACAAATAGACCCATTGATTTCCCAAATTGGTAAAAGTGTACATGCAATTTTGGAAAGAGTATCCCAATTGAAGAGAAATGGAAATTCCAGTGAGCATAAAGTTATTGCAGATCCAATGGGTGTATCTTCTCCACTGACAAATATAACTTCATTTCCAAAGATTTGAGTTTAAATGGAGATTGTTTGTTCCCAAACATGCCCAGTCGAGCAGATGAACCAGATGTTCCTTGAGTAATGAAGATAGTGGTTTATTAAAGCATCTGCATTATCCCACTTGCTATCAATTACTACTTTTTGAGCACCTTGCCAGATGCTTCTATGTGGGATTCCTGTAATATATAATGTCCTCATGTAAGTACATGCCAGTTTTTGTAAACATTTTTAGTTCTAAAGTGTTAGTGAGCAATATCAAAGAAAAGGTTCTTGCATGTGTTATTTAGACACATATCAATAAATTAGGAAACCAATTTTCTCCCATTACATGGCATAAATGCCTAGATTCAGTTTGTCGGTATAAATAGGTAGCAAGATGAGGGAAGAAATATATTTGTGAAGAGGAAGTACAAATGTTACTGTCCAAAACAATTTGGAGAGTAATATTCTTCTCCTGATTGTAATAAGAAACTCAAAATGCAAAAGACACCAAATAGTTGGGGCATTTATTTCCTATGACCTATGTCAATTTCAGTTCAATTCCTAAGGATGATATTCTCAATGTGTAAAAATAAACTGATGTGTTATTTTAAAATGGTGTTGACTAAAATTTATGAACATATGTCAAATATCCATTTTTTCCAGAATTTGAAATAGAACCAGTGGCAATATAATCAAATTTGTGAATTTCACATCCAATCATTGGATGTTAATCAAAAGTACAACACAGTAATATAAATTTGAACCGATGAACAATCTTAGTCTTACTTCAAACCTACTCCTATGTATGTGGGTTCTTGGAGGTATCTACTAAACAATGTGGGGATCTGTAATGTCCCTATCCACAACCTTACTCACTTTGCTTAAAAATCCTAATTAGAATTTGGATTTCTAATGCCTGCTATGATATTATTTAAGTTTTCCTTGCTCCTTACTAATTAATATTGTAATGAATTGGTTATCCTTCCCCTTCTCTCTCTCTCCTACTCTCTCCCCTTCCCCTTCTCTCTCTCTCTCTCTCTCTCTCTCTCTCTCTCTCCTCTCTCCCCTTCCCCTTCTCTCTCTCAACTACTCTCTCCCCATCCCCTTCTCTCTCTCCTACTCTCTCCCCTTCCCCTTCTCTCTCTCAACTACTCTCTCCCCATCCTCTCTCTCTCTCTCTCTCTCTCTCTCTCTCTCTCTCTCTATATATATATATATATATATATATATATATATATATCTCTCTCTCCTTCCCCTTCTCTCTCTATCCTACTCTCTCCCCTTCCCCCCCTTTGTCTCTATCTCTATCCTTCCTCTCTCTCCCTCCCATACTCTCTCTCTCTCTCTCTCTCTCTCTCTCTCTCTCTCTATCTTCTATCTATCTATCTATCTCTCCTTCCCCTTCTCTCTCTATCCTACTCTCTCCCCTTCCCCCCTCTATCTCTATCTCTATCTCTATCCTTCCTCTCTCTCCCTCCCATACTCATATTCTCTCTCTCTCTCTCTCTCTCTCTCTCTCTCTCTCTCTCTCTCTCTCTCATTCATCACCCTCTCTCTTTCTGTCTCGAGCTATCTCTCTTTCTCTCACCTTCTCACTCTCTCTCTTCCTCTCTCAGCCCCCACCACCTTCTCACTCTCTCTCTTCCTCAATGGCCGCCCATGAATTTTTAAATGGTTGATTAATTTCCTTTGCTTCTTTCAATGGCCATCCATGATTTTGCTGCAATCTTCCAACCTTTCGTACATAGTCGTAAAATGCATATTAATATATTATTCATATAAAATAATATATAATATATAATGTAACATTTAATATTAATATATATTAAATAATATTTAAAATGTAAAATGTATATTATATAATATTTAATATATATAATATATAATCTAATATATAATTCTAATATATAGTTTTTGATATTAATATATAATTAAATAATATTTAATGTAAAATGTATATTATATAATATTTAATATATATAATATATAATCTAATATATAGTTTTTAATATTAATATATATTAAATAATATTTAATGTAAAATGTATATTATATAATATTTAATATATAATTGATATTATAAATATTTAATATATCTAATATATAGTTTTTTATATATAATATATCATATGGAGGGAGAAAGTGGAGGGAAGGGAAAGTGAAAATTTAAAATTTTGCCATCATATTCGAGTACCCGATTAGGCTCGGTATTGCCTTGTGCACCAAACCTACATGGTCAACTATTGAAATGTCTCAAATATATGTTTTTCCCCTCTTTCTCTGAGTTCCAGACTTCAACAATGTAGCTGACGACTTTTTTTTACCCGAATTTGATAAAATGAAAATGGTATTTTAAGGATATTATCAGCTTTCTATCGATATAATTACTGTCAAATTTTGAATTCAGTAAGTAATTATTTGTTATTTTCTAATTGAGCTACCTGTAAAGTGTTGATTTATATAATGATTGAAAAATGACTATAACTTTCAAACAGTATAACATTTTTCAAATCCGAAAAGTGCGTCACATTCTATGCTTCGTCGACTATAAGGATTTTTTTTTTTTTAATTTTGTAAAGTTTTGAATGAGTTAAGGTGGTCAAACCCGAGAGTTTTTTAATTCTGAAAATGTTGTAGCAGAAAATTCATAATTAATTATTTTTTGGAATAAAATTACAAAAAAATATGCGTCACATTTGGGCATGAGTCTACTACTTATATATTAAATCTTATAAAAAAATATTATCATTTGATCATGATTAAGGTGGTCAGACATACACCTACTTCTTATTTTTTTCCTGAAATTTTTGTACTGCTATATTGAAATCTATACTTTTCACCAATTATATTAATTTTTTTTAGAAAAGGCCTAGTAGTTTAGAAACTACATTCAATTTCCTATAGATTCTATTCTTACAACATTTTGGTATTAGGTTGATAGCTAGTTCAAATTTTCACGTCAAGTTGACTAACCTTGATTTGCTGATTTTTCATTGCCACTTTTGGGCATAGTTTGTGTTGTCATTTTTTTGCTCATTCTTAAGTTTGGAGACCTAATTACTAAATGATGCTACATTACCCTAGTTTGTGTTATTAGGTGGTCTTGCTTAATATTTGTGTTCATTTCATTGCAAAGTGCATTAAAATAAAAAGAAATGATTTGCATCTACATCTACACATGCATGTATCAGTGATATATACCATTCAAAAAAGGCAAAGAACTGAAAGGAAAAGCATCTATCTGAGCTCACATAGGCCATGAGCATAGCCATTATCATAATTGCATGGATGAGTGCAGATATACATAAAGAAATAGTTAAATACTGGGGTACCAGACATTGCCTAGTATTGATGTCCAAGGCCTGGTCCTGTCCAGAAGCTCCTGAAATCTAGAACCTGCAAGAAGAGAAGAAGGGATATGGGTTAGATCCAATGGATCTAAGCAATGGCTGGTATCACAATATTCACAAAATGCATACATACACTCAGCCATGCACCTCTAACAAAGGTTGTGCTCAGGGCATGTGCATAAGGCTCCAAAAACAACAAGGCACCATGTTTTCACTAACATGTTTGTTTCATGTGCAAATATAGGGAAGTTGATCCAATAATGAATTCCATGAATGATTTGGGCCCTTGATGCAGATCATGATAGGGAACCCTCATGATCTCCATCATGATTGCATCAAGGGCCAAGAGCACACACAGTATGTATAGATGAGGAGCATCCAGATGATTCAGCATCAATGAGGATCAATCAAGCATCATGACATGATATATCAAATACTGGTATCAAGGTGCAAACAAAAAATGTATGTGATGACATGATAGGTCAACAGGGGCACCAAGGCATGATGTCAGTGAAGCTATGACAAATGAACAACAAAAATCAAACAATGGCATCAAAGGATCAAACAAAGATATAAATAGGGCACATAGATCTATGTAAGAGATAAGGCACACTACAACATGGAGGTATTTAAGAGCTGCATTAATATTATAACAGGGCATGATAATCAATGTGCAACAAATAAAAGATATCGCAGCATGTTTATGATCAGTTCACAGTGCCTTGTATAAGATAGAATTATACACAATGATCCAAATACTAGTCAACATTCAATGAACCATCATAGCAATATGGTACATCTAGAGTAAGCATCAAGTAACAAGTACATGGGCTCCAAGAAAAGACAATGGCCGATGCTTCCAAAACAGAGCAAAACATGATTATGACAAAGAGTTGCATATATGGATCATGGGCCTTAAATATGTCAGGGCACATGAGGATCCAATCAATATGGTGGTAGATGGGCATAAAAATGCAATATCTCAATCATGTATAGGGATTGGTGTCTATAAACATGTGCCATGGTTTGAAACCCGATAAATGTTCAATAGTGGATACAATTCCCTAACAGGTACATTGGGTTGTATACAGTAAGGCCATAATAGTGACAATAGTTGGTTTCTAATAGGCGTTAGGAAAAAATGTAACAATAAACCAAATGCTGCCCTTAGTTTATAATAAACAATGCAATAGTATGAAGTTGCCAAAGCACAACAATGACCAATAAAAGACAATACAGTGCCATAGTAATTTTAGTTCACGGCTAGGCAACAAGGTCATACCACAAATCAACAAAGGAAACACCAGTCAAGCTCATGGGCCATTTGGCATTAGTAGAACTGTAACAGTGATTGATGTATGCAAACAGAGATACCACATGATGCCCTAGCATGCTCTCAAGCTATGTAGTTAACAAAAGCATGATAATCAATGTGCATCAACAGCAAGTGCTAACAAGTTTGTTGTGCCCTAGTTCAACATGTTCATGGTCTTTATGCTATTCTAAGAATTTGGACATTAAATGAAAAGGGGAAATAAACTCCATTACTATGCAATGAATAATATAGCTCTTGACTTTCAAGACATCAAATAACTATGAGGCCATAGCAGTGAGCATCATGGGCTGAATACAATGATAGATGAACAACACAATAAACATCAAACAAATGTAATGGCATCATGTCTGAGGCCTGGCACTGAAGGAAGCATACAACAGTTGATTCCCTCAATGTTCAAGGGTCGATATCATTAGCATCAAATGCCTGATACCCTCAATACCACAGTGCCCTAGCTTGAGGCTTGGTGCCGTAAACATAACAGTTAGCATTGTAATAACATGTTACAGTTCATAGGCTGAGAAGTGTGGTGCCACAGTATAAAGCAATAACAAAAAACAATGAGCAATCTATGACCGCGGCATATGCAAACATTAATCAAATATAGAGCTATGTCATTACATAACCAATAAATACAATACCATCAGTGACGTGCCTATTTCAATGCAAAGATATAGGAGAATAGTGCATATACACAGTGCCCTAGCTTGTGGCTCATCAAGCATCTGGTGTTCATACCAAATGTTTTCAAATGCAACAGTGCCATTCAGTCCAATGAATCAATCAAATACAGAAGTAAATACAAAAGCATAAGAGAGCCCATTGAAGTCGAGATGCATTACAATGTACAAAGAAATTCAAATGTATAATAGTTCCATGAAAGAACAGTCAATGATGCCCTAATACAATGAAGTCTACAATGCAGAGGAATAAACACTGTGATCATATGAAAAATGGATTGAGTACATGCATGCTACCTCAAGAAGATATTGCCAGAACTGAGGTTGCCATTTCTAAGTCAGAACTGAGAGAACTGCAGTGAGAATAGAAGTTGCCAAGTGCCGAAATTGAAGATTTTTGATGATAGAGGTTCCTCATCTTTGAGCAAGGGTTTTGATAGTAATAATTTTATTCCTTTCTCCCCTTTCTTTTAGGGTTGAGATGTTTTGATGTCATAAGATCCTCAAACTTTAGGTTATGTGTGATACATTTATTTTTATGAATATCCTCTCATTTTGTGGGTTAGTGATATTCAAATTACGTATGTAACCTATAGTTGTGTCTAGGGAATAGGGGAATTTTGCTTTCAATGTTATTATTTTTTAAAAATGTGTCTCCCTTTTGGTTGAGGCATTTTTAAAATACACTTATATCTATCTTTATGCCATAGTGGGATAGGTTTTTAATGTTAAGTCATGGCTCATTCCTTATTGTAAGATATCGACAAGTGGTATTTTCTATAAACCATTGTCAGATTATCAGTTAGAGCCATGACTTAGTGGATAGAGCAGTCATCTTTGACTATTTATTTTTAGGGTCCCACTTTCCTCGCCCCTAGGAATCCAGAAATCTAGCATTCAAACCATGATGCAGCCTCATGGGTCCATGTTCTGACTTTTCTATTCATAGGAGGTAGTGGAGTTTGAATGTAGATTCTTAGTTTTTGCTTTTATACCACTCACTTTTGGTGATTGAGGTTAGCTCTTCATCATTTCTCTCTGATATGAGTGTTGTAGCTCTAAGAGACACAATTGCACCTATTTCTTTTCAGCAATAAAATTAATCCTTCTTGTCCTCCTATAATTCTGGTTTTCTTTTGAAGTCATATGTAGAATTATTGTGATGTTTCTATATCCTTAATTTGCATATTGAATTCAAGTGGGTATTCAAGGGATTTATCTTGATTCAGTAGTGTGATTTGTGTGCAATCAAGAATATTGGATTTGTGAAGTTTTCTTCCTTTTCTACATTCTAAGTACCTTGTTTCACTAAGAGTTGAGAAAGTGGGATTGAGTTGTGAATTAGGTTTGTTTTTCTATTGGAGTAAGCTTGTTCTCAATTGTGGTTTCTCTTCAAAATTTGATGGATCACCTTTAGTTCTTTTCATTTGCAGTTGTTCAATTTCACGCATTTTCTCTCCCTTTTCCCTCCAATTTTAGATAAGTTTTAAGTGATCCAAGGGGAAGCCGACCCTTAATCCAGAGGTCTACTCTTAGATAGGTTACCCACAGCCTGAGAATAGTCCCATGTTTCACAAGATTGCTAGGTTCAATACTTAGCAAAATAGGGTGCAATCCTTAGTGACAACAATTTGGCCCCTCATGATCTTGCACATACCCATATAACAATATATAAGCCCACTTTGTAACTTCCCACCCAACATGATTTTTAAACTGCGAGGCTCCATGCCTACCTCCTCTAAGGGGAGATGTTGTCCCAAAGTCTAACTGCCTGCTAGTCCTGATGGACCCCAGGCCACTCCCATGATTTCCTCTGTCATGGGCCTAGCGATTGAGTCAATGGGGGAATCTCAAAAAGCATCCTCTTCTACTGATATCCCGTTGTCTCCCCCAAAACCCAACTAAAAGGAGCCCTTGTTGGAGAATCTCACCAATCTTTAGAGGCTCTACTGGTGGATTTCATTCAGACTGAGGAAGGTGTTGAACTCTCACTCCTGGACTCAATGGTGAATCAAATGATGGCAGACTTCCAACTATCCCTAGTCGGTCGATTCTTCAATTTTTGACCTACCATTGAAATGGTTAGGAAATGGGTGTCTAATCAATGGAAGATCAAGGGTTCTATCATAGTATCAGCTATGCTGGGGGGACTTTTTCTATTTAAGTTTACCACTCTTGAGGACCTGTCCTGTGTGCTGGTGGGGTCATGGGTTTATGGAAAGTACTTCCTAGCCCTCAAAAAATGGAAACCCAAATTCAATCCAATGACAGACCTAACAAGAACAACCCTGCTTTGGGTCCACCTCCCTAGCCTCCCTCTTGAGTACTGGGATGAGCAAGTCTTCATATGGATAGGTGACTCCTTCAGCTCATTCATCACAACGGACCAGGTGACTCATTCAAAGTCCAGGCTTTTTTTTGCTAGATTTTGTGGGAATGTTACTCTGAATAAAACCCTACCCAACTTTATCATTTTGAAATCTAAACTGGGTAGATGGACCCAAGCTCTGGTGTATGAGAATGCTACCCCTATTCTACCAAAATTGTGATAGCAGAGGCCATTCTAGTGACACTTGCAAGTCATCCAAGCTGGGACCTAAAAAAGGGAACAAGCACAAAGGAGTGGCTAAGGGTCTCCCCCCCTTAGGAGAAGAAGAGAAAGTGGAAACTAGGCCACCCTCAATGACTAAGGAAATAAAAATTCTAGCTATTAAAGATCTAGCCCTGGAGGAAGGTGAGATCATCCCCCCTAGGGGATGAATGTTAGGTGCCCTGATCTGGGTCCTCCTGAGTCCACAAAGGAACTAGTTCTCTAGTTAGAGGCGGGGCCATTAAAAATCCCCTCAACACCCCCCCCCTCCCCCCCCAAAAGAGGGGATGATGACTAGCCCTACTAAGGTAGAACAACCTACCATTGTGGTGGCTCTAGAGGTGCAATCCCCAAAGCCTAATGTTAAACCCCCCCAAAGTCTATGAAGAAGAGCCCATCCAACTCCCTTGATGGTTTGGAGGATGATGAAGGGGAATGGAAAATGCAGAGAAAGAAAACCAAGCCTAAGGCTGATGTGGAATGGAAACACCCAGGGGAAGACCTTTAGATAGGGCAAGGAGATCACGAGGAACCACAAGGGATGTTGCAGTAGGTAAGTAGCAAACCCTGGAATCTAGTTTCAAAAGTAAGAAATGAATTGCTTTTTCTTGGAATGTGAGGGTATTGAATAGCTCCCTTAAGCAAAGTGTTGTCAAACACTACATTTTTTTATCTTAAGCTTGATGTTCTGCTCCTCCAAGAGGTTAAGATGTCAATGAATAATTTCACTACCCTGGCACCCAGTCTTTGGCTGGGTGCTACCTTCCTTTATTGTGAAGTTGCGGGGGCGTCTGGTGGTATTTTTATGCTGTAGAACTCCAACAAGATAACTGGTCAGCTATTTACTTCTTCTCCCAACTTCCTTGCTATCACCTTCAGGAAGAATGGTATCGAATGGACTAATTTCAATATTTATACTCCTAATACCCTGGTGGGTAGAGCTTCCCTATGGGTTGATCTTGGCCATCGTTGGATCAGGACTATTCTATGAATTTTTTGCTGGTAGGTGACTTTAATAGCCCCCTTTACCCCTTGAAAAAGGTGTGGTGGTCATGTGGATTACTCAGATAGTATGGAGGAGCTAGCTCATTTTATCTCTTCCATAGGTCTTATTGACCTCACTCTGAAGGGGAACACCTTCACTTGGTCCAACAATAGGAAAGGTACCCATGTCATCTAGGTGAGACTAGATCGGGCCCCTGGCCACCTCTTCATGGAACCTTTTCTTGAACTCTTCCTTATCTTCCCTCCCTAGAACTACATCGGATCATAACCCCCTCCTTCTCAGTTGGCTTGATGCCCCTAAGGTCAACCTGACACCCTTCAGATTTGAAATTATGTGGTGCTCTAACCCATCCTTTAGGGATCAAGTGAAATTCTAGTGGAAGACTAATATCAGGGGTACTAACATGTTCAGAATAGCCCAAAAGCTTGAAATTATCCGAAGGGAGGTTAAAGGTTGGAGCAAACATAACTTCAGTGACTTTCACAATGAGAAGATGGAACTGTCGGAGTCTTAGACTCCCTCCTGGCCTAGTTGGCTGTTGAAAACTACCTGCCCCAGGTTCAGGCAGAGGAAGAGTTGACTAGACACAAGTGGCATGAAACTTTGAAAAAAAGAAAAAATCTACTGGAAGCAAAGATCTAGAGTCCAGTGGCTTGCTGAAGGGGACAGGAACATGACCTTCTTTCATAGGTTTGCCAGCATCCATAAAAGAAGAAATACATTTTTTTCTATTAAGGATGAAGGAGGCAATGAAGTCAAGGAGAAGGATAAGATCAATCAGGTGGCAATCAACTACTTTAGGGACTGTACTCTAATGAGGGTTCAATATGCCCAGACAACATCCAAAACCAACTCCTGGACCACATCCAAAGTGCTATAATGCTTAGTGAAATTAACATGCTTACGAAGTAGGCCTCTGATGAAGAGGTAAAAAATGTGGTCTTTTCTATGGGAGCTTACAAAGCCCCTGGGCCGAACGGATTTCCTCCAGCGTTCTTTTAGGAGTATTGGGAAATTGTGGGGACTAATGTTACCTAGGCTGCCAGAGACTTCTTTAGGATTGGGTGCATCCTCAGGAAGCATAATCAAACCTACATTGTGCTGGTTCCAAAGCATGATAATCCTACCTCTATGATGGATTTTAGACCCATCAGCCTGTGCAATACCTTTTACAAGATCCTTACCAAGATCCTGGTGCCTCTACTAGATAAGATTATCAGCACTACTCAGAAAGGTTTTGAGCTGGGTAGATAGATCCTAGATGTGGCCATTGCCACCCATGAAATCATCCATTCTATGGACATAAGCAAGGTTCAAGGTATGGCATTTAAACTGGATATCTCCAAAGCTTATGACAAAGTTAATTGGTCATTTGTTATTAAAATTCTTGCTAAAATGGGGTTTAATGAGAAGGTTATCCAAATTATACAAGAATGTACTCAAACTATTAGCTTCTATGTTCTGGTCAATGGCTCCCCTAGTGGTTATTTTAAACCTGAGAAGGGTCTTAGACAGGGAAACCCCCTCTCCCCCTACCTCTTTATTATGGTGGCTGATGTGCTTAGCAGGAATCTTTGTAGATGTCTGCTATGGGAAGAATAAAAGGCATCAAACCTACTTCTACCCTTCCTCAGGTGGTGTTAGAATAGTTTGTGGATGACACCTTCCTCTTTCGGTATTCTTCTATGATTGAGGCCAGGCAGTGGAAACAAATCCTGGAAAGTTATGCTTGGGCTTTTGGATAGTCTATCATCTATCAAAAGAGTAGTTTGTTCTTCTTCAATACCCCCATGGAGCTAAAAAATAAGGTGCTTCAAATCTTGGGTTGTCTAGTGGCTTCACTTCCTTCTACCTACCTTGGCCTCCCCCTTATGGTTAAAGAGGTGTCCCAAGATTTCTGGAATTCCATCCTTGAAAGAACCTAGAGGAAACTTGTTGCCTGGAAGGGGAAGTTTTTAAGCAATGTTGGCAAACTTTAGCTCATAGCCTCCATGCTCCAAGGATCCCTATTTACTTCCTATCCCTCTTTAAAATCAGAGGCAACATGGTAGACAAACTTGAAAGGATTTAGAGAACCTTTCTGTGGGCAGGATCTGAAGAAAAGAAGAGGATGTCTCTTGTCAATTGGGACACTGTCTACCTCTTGAAAAGATTGGGTGGCTTGGGGCTAAGAAAAAATTGGGCTGATGAATAAATCCCTTACCATGAAAGTGGCTTGGAAGCTTATAGAAGGAAAGGCGGACTGGTGCAGACTTATGGAAGCCAAGTACCTCCAAGGACACCCCTATAGGTAGACGTTCCATGATGGTGACCTCGCTAGTGGATCCAAACTCTAGATGAACATATGTAAATGTAATACCCTTCTGTCTAAAGGAGCTTTTTGGAAAATTGGAAATGGGAGATCCATCAGATTTTGGAATGACCACTGGATTTGTGAACCAACCTAACCTAGGCTACAGATTCAAACCTCTTATGGACTACCTCAGACCTATCCTGGGTAATAGAGTCTCCAACTATATCACTAGTAGGGATGGGGAGGATATATCTAATCAATTAAGGAATAGACTAGACCTACAACACTTGGCCAAGGATCTCATGGAAATTATGACTAATATCAAAATTTTGGGGCTTGAGGACTCTATTATCTGGGCCCCCACCCAGGCTGGTACCTTCTCTGTTAAATCTTCTTACAATCTACTTCTGAAGGAGGAGATTAATCTGGGGGATTGGAAGAAGGTGTGGATTCCCTAGCTCACACCGAAAATATTTTTTTTCTGGTGGACTTTAATGCATGGTAAGGTCCTAACCCAGGACAATATAATAAAGAGGGGCATCCCCATGGCGAACAGATGTATCCTATGTAAGAAGGAGGAGGAAACAGTGAACCACTTGCTCATCCACTGTGATTATGCTCCGAAATATGGCAAGAGGTTTTTGGAAAATTGGGTATTTCATGGGCCTTGGACAGAGAAGTGCATCAATTTAACAACTAGAGATCCCCCTCCAATCACCCCCTACTCCAACTCCTCTGGCGTATGCTACCCCCTCACATCTGTTGGGCCATTTGGAAGGAAAGGAGCAACAAGATCGTCAGAGAGGAGAGTAACCATTCTGAGACATGTCTCCATATTGGTACTAAGCTCCTATGTGAGAATGCCAGGATGGCTAAATGGAAGCTTCCCCCATGTCCTCCTACTGCCTAGAAGGTGAGAATTGCTGACAGATGGAACATCCTTGATGGGTTCTCCAGGTTTGACGATGCTAAAAAGATAGCTAGAAAAGCTACCAGATGGCTGCCCCCCCCCCAAAGGATGGACTAAATTAAACTTTGATGGGGTGGAAAATAATATGAGCCAAGGAGGGGTGGTGTTCTAAGAGATCACAGAGGCAATTACCTACTGGCTTATGCCAAGCCCATCAATAACTACACAGTCACCCAAATGGAAGGAATGGCCCTTCTCTAGGGGATTAAATTCGCAAAAAAAATGATGTCAGGTAGCTGGTAATTGAGGGGGATTCCAAAGTGGTTGTTGAGGCTGTTAAAAGTGGTGCTAGTGCGGGGTGGTGAGCTAGACCTATTATTATGGAGATCAGTGAGCTGATTAGTAGCTTTCAGAGCACCACTATAGCTCACACATATAGAGAAGGGAATTCAATTGTTGACTCAATGGTGGCATGGGCCTAAACAAACCAAACTCAATAGTTGGAGGGTGGTTAGTGATTTACCTCTAGTGACTCGACAAATCATTGGGGGAGAAATGAATATTAATGTTTAAATGTTCCACGCTATCATAGTCATTGCGAATCCTTACTGGATCATGTGCTGGTGTGTTCTGATGATTTTTGTGATTATGGAAAGGACAACCCAAATTCCCATAAAGAATCATAATTACCTTTTAAACATGTGGAGTAGGCGCTGTCCGAATTAGAGGGCTTACTTGGCTAATGAGGACAACAAGTTTGTCCCTGGTATTATTAATATTAATGGCACCCTGGAGATCCATTAGATCTGGAGGTACGGAGCCCATTTTCCAAAAAATTTCTCAAAGCTAGCATTTTAAGTATAAACCTTCCTCGGAAAGGCTTTGCAAAAATAAAGGGTTTTTTAAGTTCTGCAGAAACACTCGGGTCTCTTTTTTCAGGATATTCTAAAGTATGAGGGTTTGAACTTTGAAATGGGAGGCAACACTTTATGCATTGAGCTGATAAAATTGATGAGGCCTTCACCTCTAATGTGCTGGTGACACATTATTGCAAGCAGAGTGGCATTTGCAGTTTTATGGAGAGAATGAAGGGTGGGCATGATGAACGAATCTCCAAATAGTTTGTGTCATCCCTAGAACAATAGGAGTGTCTCTGTTGGAGGCATCCACTTCCAACTGAATGAGGAGGTCATAGCCAAGGCAATTGGGCCTTCCATGATGGGGAGAAAATACAAAAAAACTAGTCAAACTCCTGATCCTACCAGCCTCAACTAGTTTTTCAAGGACGGAGAGCTGCTGGTGAAAAAGTAGGGGGGCTTCAACAAGGAGGTGCTGTCGGATTTCTGGCTGAAAATCTACCTCATAGTGATGAAATACTTCATGTTGGAAGGTAATTTCACTATTTTTTTACTACTACCACTTATCGTTCCTAAACCATATTAGAAATAAGGATTTAATTTCCATCCCTTTCTATCTTATGCACTCCATAGAAAGTAATATCCTTGACATTAAGGATAACCCAGATAAGCCAATACCTATCCTTCATCAGGGCCTCCTTCTCTACATTTACCAATTCCACAAAGCTATCTTCCCGACACCCCAAACCCCCCCCCCCCCCCTGCCTCGATTATCTAGGAGATGACCTAGGAGGATTCCCTAGCCAAAACTAAAAATCCCCAC
>BSBK01004982.1:0-20000 GCA_027943335.1 Chamaecyparis obtusa
ACTGGGTACCCTACAACCGACAAAGCCAAAGCTTTTTGAAGTTCATCTCGTCTCAACGTAGAAAAGAACACTAGAGCTCAATGGGATGGTAGGGCACTAAAAATATCAACTATCAAAGATCTAGTGGTAAAATTTGCAGCTCAAGTCATCGGGTACAAAATATTCCAATCAAGTAGACCAAATAGTGTACCCTACAGCGCTGTGGACATGGCTTACAAAATTGTGAAGAAAGATCACCAGGTTGATCTTTCCAAGCTACTACTACACCAACTGCATGACAATATGAAGAAAATAAAAGAAAATAAGTCCAATACATGTAAGTACAGATCACTGCTTGTCTGTACATTTCTCTATCTACAAAAATATGTACCGGGTATTGGTAAAGTAAACTAGCAATCGGACAAACTGATAACTGCTCAAATTGGTGAAATGATGAAAAGTCTAGGAGACAATCTGAAGAAGGAATTCAATGCATATTTCAAGGAATTTCAAACAAAGATGCAACAAAGGAGTAGAATTCCAAAGGAATTAGTAAGTAAATTTGAAGATGACATATGCTTTGTGGTAAGCACAGACCACTCAATGATAAAGGCAGTAGAATCGAAAACAAAATGGCTAGCACCGATGGGTTATGAAATGAATCATGATTTCACTTTGAAATCTATCAATGCATTGCTGGCATTACTGATAGACATCACTGAGAAAGAACAAGAAGGTAGCTGAGCCACCGAAGAAAAAGAGGAAATACATAAGGAGTAAAGAAGATAAAGAGGAGACTGACACTGAAAATGACCCTAATCAATTCAAGCTAGTTCATAACAGGGAAAGTACTATAGAAGAAATTATTGAAGTTATAATTGAGAATGGAAATCTTACAGATCTAGGCATAGGCAAATTTGGCATAATGTCAATTAAGGACAAAACAAAGATCGAACATGCTATCATCCAAATGATGATAAAATTCAAGAGAGTACTGATGGAATTTGCATGTCAATTGCCAAAAAAACTTAATGACAAAATAAGTGAGAGATGGGCTATTGCACTAGAAATAGAGAAAAGGAAAAGAGAACGGTCACTAGGCCATGCAACCTCACACTTTAGCTATGTTGTGGTCAGTGAATACATGACAAAATATTAGGCTTGATTTCTAGTCAAGAACAGAGCATTGCAGATCATGGATGAGAATGTGGATGATATGGATGTCATTTGTGACTCACTATGGACATCAATTTTGAAAGTAGAAGAGAAAGCTGAATAGGAAGCATTCCTAAAACTATCTAAGAAGAGACACAGTTCAAAAGATAAAGGTATTTTCATTGATGATAACAAAGGTAAGAAAATAGAAGACACTGGTATATCAGTTACCAAGGTAATTGATATCACAGGACAAAAGGAAGAAATCAAAATTTCACAAGATGCACCAGATCAAGTTAAGATCAACTTGCAAAAGAAAATCGATGATGATGCACCCATTGAGGATATCACTAACGGTGATCCTGATGATGCGGATGATGAAGATGTGACAATTACAACATACAAAGATGAAACATTAGACACTGCTAGTGTGCTCAGATCACTACTGGGTGAACTACCTATACTTGCAAAGGTAGTTGAAATAATTTCACAAGTACAACCCGATGTACCTCATCCTGAGCCACATAAAGATACTACTGAGATTCAAGCACCCAAGCAACCTGCAGATACAAATGAGCCTAACAATCCAGAGGCATGGTCTACAGAACCAAAGGAACCAAAAGAAACCAAGTCAACCGAGGTGAACCCACCTGACACTACAACCGAGACTCCCACACAATCTACCAAGGAGAAAAAGAAGGAAGATACGGTGTCAACTGGGAAGGATACTCTGAGGAGTGAAGAAAAATTTATTGTCATAAGTGAGAAGAAGTCACCTCTTTCCTAGAAGAAGAAGAAGAAGAAATCCAAAGGGTCGGTCACCATTGATGAAGTTATCATTATACCAGAATGTGACCTGAGAACCCTAAGCCATGAGGAACTAAGTAGATATGGGGAATTATGTTCAAGGAAAGCGGCACAAGAGAAGTTAAGGTAAGAACACAAATGTAAAGAAGTGTTAAATGATGTAAGGGATATTCTACAACAGATAGTACCAGAAACAAATATTGATGAGAATACTCCCATCATAGATCAACTTGCCACACTCGCTGACAAAATCAATGCCCCTGATATAGATGCAAACAAAAGAATTGAAGAACGGGTAGAATGCAAGATTCAGAATAAATTGGCAACAAGGATTAGCATAGAAGTGGCACTAAACAAAGTAAAATTATCTGAGGTCATTACTGATGTAAAATCCATCACCCAGATAATCTGTCAACTGCTAATCAAGCTTTGTACTTCAGACACCTTCACTGTAGAAGTCAGTGAAAAGATAAAAGGTTTAGAAGAAGAGATCAAGTTAAGTACACAAGCAGCTATCGCCAAGCCAACTGCTTTCTTACAGCATATTAACCTAGTTCAAGAACTCTGGCGGCTGATAGCAGACTTGAAGAAACAAGAAGCGCACATCACCGATCAGGTTACAGAGTTACAAAAAGAACTCACTCCTTACCTGAAGATTTTTTAAACACACATTGTCAAAGCTGAACAACTTGTGGCAACACCAGAGATTTCAGTGTTGGAAAATATCTTTGACATGCATGCACAAGTCGGTCTTGAGCATATTGCTCTTACCCACTTGAAAGAGGAATGGGACAACCTCTTGGAGTTTGTAAAGAAAACCCATCCACACATTTTTTATAAGATGTAAGTATACATTATATATTTTTTTGCATTTGGCATTATTATCAAAAAGGGGGAAAACATGTATATGCCAAATAGTATACTTTGATATGTATATTACATACTACCGGAAGCATGCACCGAGGGGGAGTACTTTTGTACTTAGAAGTTTTTGTTGTTGTTGTGGATATGTATATGGCGGAGACATAAGGAATATATAGAAACATTTTGTCTATATACATTCGATGTTTTGATACTAATGCCAAAAGGGGAGATTTTTAATCTCTATTGAGCATTTAAGGTTGTCATTAGTATCAAAGGATAGTAAACAAGTCGGTCGGTTACTTATATTGAGACAGTCGATAACTAGAAGGAAGACAGAGCAGTCGGTAAAGCTTTTACACCAAGCATCACATAGTCAACCGAGCACTAGTGACACTGACACTAGCAGTCAGTAAACACCGAGCATCGCAATATATACCGAGCAGTTTATACAGTGTTTACTGATGATCATAGAAAATGGCATAGTAATAAAAAATGGCACATTATTCTATGCAGACAGTTATAACAGATCGTAAAATGGTTTACCAAGATCGAGGAGCATTTATTTTAAATAGATACTCATTAAATATAATGTTTATCTTTTTGTAATAGTTGATCTAGGTTATTTTGCACCGTAGATCTTAGGGTTATGATTATTTTTGTAACATAATTTTTGCTTAAGCGAAAAAATAGAACACTATATATTGTATATGTTCGCACCATTTTCATGAGGTTGTTGAACTGATATATATGAATCACAAAGCACTTGAAGAGTTTTTCTATCTTCAAGACAATCAGTTTACCGAGCAGAACAAACTACAGAGGATATCAAATTGAATAGAATCAAACAAGGCTACCGAGCATAACAGAGCAGAGAACCATCACAGATAAGGTGATATTTTGATAAGCACTTATAGATCTGTTTCAAACAATTGAGTTGTTAACTAGCAGATAATTACCTATTACTTTCTGATAATTATGATAGAGTTTTTGGTGAAATCTCTTAACCGAGTAGACTTAATAGTCTTTGTATAAATCTCTTAACCGAGTACACACTTCATTTAGTGTTGTTAAATCCTATAACTAGGTAGATCTAGCTGATCTAATATGTTACTCCTAACAGGGTAAGATCACCAGAAGTGATCAAAACTTGTAGCCTTAACAGGCAAACCTTTTCTATCTGCAGTAGTGAAGAATTTGTGGGTGTCATCCCCACCGTAGTTTTTACCTTCTAACAAGGGTTTCTGCATTACCAAAATACTTGTGTTATGTGATTGTCATATTGATTTCATGTTGTTTACTTTCTTAAGTTAACTAGATGATTGATTTATGCAATTAGATTCAAGTTATTTTGATCGGTTATTATAGTAATCAGTTATAGATCAGAAAGGTTTTGCAACTAAAGTTTTGAAGGCACTGATTCACCCCTCCCCTCTCAGTACCTATCTCTCCTCATTCCAACATTTAGAGAGTGGCAAAATTGATAGGATGTGAAGCCCATCCCTTTCTCCTCATTTTTAGTCAACCTCTCATTTATGAGAGAAGCCAAGATGGAAGAGAAGGACACCAAAGTTGCCTCTCATTAAGACGGGTAGGTAGGAAGTCGGTGAGGAGTTCTCTTTTAGTGGAAATTTGGAGGAGTTTGAGAGTTGATTGCCCACTCTCCAAACTTGGAGACTTCTAGTTGAGTTAGTGAGATTTGGAAGATTTGGCCAAGGAAGAAAAAGCTAAGGAAGGAAAATTTCATGCTCAAATTCATTCTTTCCATTGCTTGGAGAAAGGTTGGTGCTCCTATCATGGAAGACTATGTGTTTTCATGTTATGTGTGTATGGTTGCAAATCTTGTAGTATGTTAATCTTTGTGTTGCTCTCAAGTTTTTTTTGGATTTTCTTGTATTTTATTGCTTGTTACATGTTTATTTTTGGGCGTGCAAGGCTATACTCACCCTTGGGAGGGAAGAGAGCCTTGAGGGTGAAGGGTTGGGAATGGTCAAATAGTGTAGAGTCTCTCCTTGTGAAGGAGAGGGATATGGCATGGAGTATGAACTTCATGTTTCCATTTTTTTTGTTCTACACATTTGGAGGCCATAAGGGGAGAAGTGCATTGTGAAATGAGAAAATGGAAATGTATTTTATGGCCTTGTGAAGACATTTTTGAGCTATGTTTATTTGGTTATGGCTTCTCCTATTTGGGTTCACTTTCCACCTCCACCCCTCTTCATGGGTCCAAGGTGATCCATTGTGCAAGCCAAGGGTTTGGAAAGATTATTGTGGTTTCAATATTGTTTTGTGTGTGTTTGAAAATGTTTGCATGTTACCCATCCATTCTTGTTTCGCCAAGCTCGGGAGTGGCCTTGTCAAGGCCTAGGTTGGGAGGTGAGCTGCCATGGTCAACCTTTTTAAAATTTGCAGGTTGTTAGATTAAGTTTGAAGGCATTTCTTGAAGAGATATTTTATGTGGGCATTGCAAGATTTCCTTGAAAGCTTAAGACATTACTTGAGAAAAGAGAAACTTATGTATTTGCTTCTATTTGTAAAGTTCATTTGTAAAAGGAGTAGTAATGTTGTAAATTTGTTTGTAAGAAATTTGAAAGAAAAAAAAAAGATGCCTTGCAACATGCTTATTGTAAAGTTGTCTATTTCTTTGTAAAGCATTCAAAAATAATAATTTGTGGTTGCTTATTTGGGGCAGCTTTGTATTTATAAAAAATAAGAGTATAATGCTTAGTCCAAATTTGTATTTAAGTTGTTCAAGGTTGCCTCTTAAATGTATCAAAAAAATTTAGTTGTTGTTATGTTTATGTGTATTTTGAAAAAAAAAAAATCAAATTTTATTTATGCCATTGATCTTATGCGGAAAAAAGGAAGTTATATGATCTTTTGAATAATTAAATGTCTGATTTCATTTCTAGTTTCTTTTTTTTTTTTAATTTACTTTCAGAGGAATTGTTAAATCAGATTTCTTTCAAAAAAATATATTTCTATTTGTAGATCACATGGATAGTTAGTGTTATACTTTTTAAAGTTTTCTCAATTTAATATTCATGTTAGTTACTTGTAGTTTAAATTATGTTTTAAAAAATAATAATAAATAATGTTGTCAAAATATAGCATATACTCATTTTAAATTATATATATGTGTGTGTGTGTGTGTGTGTGTGTGTGTATGTATATATGTATATATGTATGTATATATATATGTATATGTGTGTGTGTGTGTGTGTGTGTGTGTGTGTAGACACACACACACACACACACACACACATATACATATATATATACATACATATATATATATATACATATATACATATATATATACATATATACATATATATATACATATATACATATATATATACATATATACATATATATATATACATATATACATATATATATACATATATACATATATATATACATATATATATATATATATATATATATATATATATATATATATATATATATATATATATATATATATATATATATATATATATATATATATATATATATATATATATTCTTATTTGTGTGTGTGTGTGTGTGTTGGTGAAAAAGATGTATTCTCACCAATATGTAATGTAGTAATGTGCATGTGCTTTGAATGTGTGGGGGAATATAGGATCTACTGCCTAATCCAAATTTCCAAAGGAGAGATCCAAATTGATTAATCACATGGAAGTGATCAATGCACAAAGGAATCAATCTATGGAGAATATGAAGAAAGGAGAAAACCTTATAGTCCACTATAGAAAATGTATATTTGAAAACTTAATTAAATTGAAGACAAATACTAACCTCAAAATAGGGTAAATCTAGAAAAGACTATTTTCTGATGTCTGTGTTCAACTTCGGGAGATTCTGCAACCTAATCTGGCCTAGAAATGCAGAGACGAAGAAAACCCAAAAACCTTTTGTCTTTCAGAGCAAGGTCAAACTTGACCTGAGGATCGGGGTACAATCTTACCCTGGGGTATAATCTTAACCCCCACTAAAAGTCATCCTTGACCTGAAACAGCTCTCATGGAAATTTCGTTCGCAGATCTTGAAAGTTTGCCGAAAAGGGTATCCAGATCTGCACTAATATTCATCATCCCGCACATACACCTACAAGAAAAAGGGTTTTTTTGTTTGGATGAGGGGTTTTCCTTGGTCAAACCCCGGTTTGGAATCAACCTTGAAATGTAATTGAAATTGCAATATATAAACAAAGTAAATGGAACTATTCACCTTGCTTATGTTAAAATCCTTGTGGAGGATTCAAATCCTTGAATCCACAAGTATGGATGCTTCAAATGAATGTAGAATTATATGTAGGATGTCTCAAATCAATTTCATTAGATCTTCAACACCAATCTTGAATGGATCTTGGAATAGGAAGAAGCTTGGATGAATGTGGATGGAGAAATCTTCAACAAGAGGGCTCCAAAGAGATTGAATCCTTTAGTGGCTATCAATGGATATCCTTGATGAATTGGATCATGAATTCTTGAAGATGAATGAATGCTTGAATGCTTTCCTTATCCTTCTTTCTTTCTTGATATCTTGATTTCACTTGAGAGCTTGATCATGAAAAGTGGATTGCTATGAAGTTGCTTAGTCAAAATGAGAGGAGGAAGGCTTCATTTTATAGTGATCTAGGGCACAAACTTCTAGAGGGGCCAACATAGGGGAATTAAATTCCAATTAGGCCTTAACCCTTAGAAATGAACCTAGATTGAATATAATTTAAGAGTTTACCATTCTGAAATCCGAAACAGCCGACCCGGAAGTGGGAAATAAAACTTTTCAAAGCCCGACATCCCGAAACCTCTGGACTTTGAAATTTAGACCCAGGGTCAAGGTCAAGGTTGACTTTGACCTAGGTTAGAGTCAAGGTCAACTCTGACCTAGGTTAAAGTCAACCTCGACCTTGACCTAGAAGGTCGACCTTGACCTTGAAGTCACAGATCTCAGTTTCTCAAAACCAGGTGCTAGAAATAGCCTGGAAAAAGATGGAGAGAGAAATAGAACAAGGGGAAAAAGATAGATCCATTCAAAGACCTATTCAAGGCACTTGACATGAGCCCAGACCACTTACTCAAAGGGCTAAACCTGTCCTAAATGGAAGTGCTTCCATTTTTTGACGATACATTTAGCCCCCACTTTAGCAAGAGTATGGACTCAATGCAAACTCTTGGTAAAGGAGATCATAATGAAAAGATAATCTTATTGAAATCAAAAGGGAGAAAGGAAACCTCAAGCCCCCAAGGACTCAAGTCTTCATCAACTCCAAGATTATAATAAGAGAGACATCTCTAGAGAGAGAGAGAGAGAGAGAGATTACCTCACCCAATGAGAACTTATGTCCCATTGTGAACCACACAAGGAAATGGTGCAACTGGAAAGATGGAATTGAACCACCTAGTGAATGTGGCTACTCACTAGTCAACCCATCAATGATTCACCCTCAGGAATATTCTATTCCATAAGAGTAAAACCAAAAGCAAAAGAGATCTAGTCTTAAGGATACCTTCGACCTTAAGGGATCAAAATTTTGAAACTAGAGGGATCAAGAGATCCTAAATAAAAATCCATGCTTTAAGGATTAGTCACTAATCCAAAAAGGGAGAGAAGTATCTTGAAAAATGATATATGTATATCGAAAGTGTGTGTTTGCAATAGGTGAGTAGAGTGTATGCCCCCATGTTAAAGTCATTACTAACACTTTAACAAGAGAAATGGCTTTAACAGAAACATAAACAACTCCACTCATTACGTTTCCACTACAAGATGCCTCCAAATAAAGACAAATTAAGGGAAATACCACATAAACATATAGAGAACACAGAAGGGATCCACCTATCGTGGGGTCAGTATGATCATAAGATAATATATATGATATTATTGCAAATGAATTGACATCATTCCCCAAAGAAAGTAGAACTACAATCACAATGGAGGAAAGAACACATAAGAGATACAAAGAAGAGTCTTTTCAGACCACAACATGGAGACCAAAAAGATTCAGTTGCTACCAAGTCGCAAATCCAAGAAGACTATACAAGGAAACATTTACGAACAATAGCACAAGTACAACATAACATGAAACAACATATAGAAAACTAGAGATACATATAGAGGATTTGTATAATAGGTTTGATTCCTTTATCACCTTGCACCTACAAAGCAACAAGGGTTGTGTAAAAGAATCTAACAACATTTAGCAAACACATTACGGGAGAAGCATAGTACAACAAGCAAACACACAACAAAGCTACCATAAAGGACAAGCCAATCAAGTGTGCCACCTACTCTCCCCATCTCATTCTATATCATTTAGGGAAGGTGGGTAACTCGTAAGAGGGACTATATCCAACACAGTAGGAATAATAGCCAGTTCCAAACAAGGATCCTCTTGAGAATCATAATGTTCAATACTAGGTGTAAGTGTCAATTGTGATGAAAGCATATTAGGTAAATCAATGTCAATGTCAATAGTCTCATATTCATAATTAACATCATTAGTATCATCAATAGTATCTTCTTCATCCAGATTAATCAAAATAGGATCTAAGATACGAATAGAATCATCATAATCATGCATTTTAACATCATTATTAGCAGTAACTTCTTCTAACACATCATGCATAGGCTTATCAAAAGAAGGTAAAGAAATTTGAAGAACAGAAGTACGAGCCTTCACTTGAGAATGATGCTTCTTACGACGTTCATTAGCAGATTGATTACATTTTTTTTTACTTGAAATATGTTGAGAACTAGGAGGAACAACTATCGGATCCTTCACAAGTTCTATAGGAGGATTAGTAGGATTCTCAGCAAACTGACAAGCAACACTAGGAGATTGAATAACAAAACTAGAAACCATGGATAAAGGAGGTATGGAAGGTGTAGGCAAAAGACCATGATTAAGATCTATCGACGGTATGCTTAACTTGAGAATCTTACGATGCTTATAGGCTTGATATGAGTGGAAAAGATTATCAAGTCGAGAAGGACATGAATTAGGTAATGAAGGCCAAAAGAAGTCAAGGGTAGCACAATCCCTAGGCCTAGAAGTTTGATATAAACTATGATTAATCATCTTTACTTCTTCATCATCAATGAACTTAAGACACTTATGAATAGACAAAGCAACAACATGCATGGAATTCAACCAAGGCAAACCAAGCTTGACTTGAAATTGATCAGAAGTAGAAACAACAACAAAGGTAGTGTTCACAATTTTACCACAAAGTTCCATCGGAAAGTTAATAGAACCAAATGATGGATAAAGAAAACCATTACAAGTTTGAATCCACACATCAAATGTATCATAAGAATCACGTTGCAAGTTTTTAATAAAAATATTTTCTTCAATAATAACATTGACTAAGGATGTAGGATCAATAAGACAACCATGCATAAGTATTTGAGAAATCCTAGCATAAATGTAAAGGGGACCATTAGGAGCTTTAATAGTCTCAAAATCATCAAAAGTAATCAAGAGTTCCTGAGGTCTTTTATTCTTAAGTTGTTTTTGAGGTTTAGGTTGAGATTTCAATTTAGGCTACAGTTGTGGTTTAGGTTGAGGTGGACCTTGAGGTTGAGCTTGAAGCTAAAGTGGAGATACAGATTAATCAACATGCTCCACATGGTTAACAATGTGTTTAAGATAATCCATCTTTGAATCATAAACAATGTCCATATAAGATGGCTGAGAAATGGTATTAGTATCATGTGTAGGTAAAGGATTCGTATAGATTTGAAGGTTTTGATTAGGAGGAAAGACATATTTTTTCCCACTACCATCATGATTATCAATAGATAATGATGAACTACAACTAATTTAGAACCTAAAAGAAGAATCTGTGATTAAAGATCACTGAGGAGTTGCTGATTAGATATGCAAGATGATTAAATCAGTATTATGTTGTCATTGATGTCAACTAGTTGGACAGTACTTATCTTGTAAGTTACTATACCGAAACATCTGAAGAAAGGTGAAAGAGATGAAGAATAGAAGTATATACATGAGGTAGATGTATATGTCAGATGAGGATAAGGAAAATACTGAGTAACTTGTTGATGATTCTATGACTTGATGATAATTACTTTATTATGTTGCATTCATCTATGATGAAGAATAGAGCTGAAAGACATAAAGCAGTGTTGTCGGTAAATGAAGCATTCTAGTATACACTGATGGAGTGTAGTGTTTACTGAGCATAGTGTTAACCGAGCTTGTGTTCACCGACACATTTCTTTGTTAACCAAGCAGAACAGAAAGGAATTAAATGATTAGTTTAGCCGATAAATTGATGTGCTGTAAAGGACCTAGATTTTAGGGTAACAGATAAGGTTTGTTATGAAGATCGATGACTAACATAATTCAAGGAAGATCTAATGGAGTAGATTGAAACGTGTTACCGAAACATCAACCGAAGAAGGTTAAAGTAGCAAAATCAATGAATGAGATTAAGCGGCAAAATTTGATGAACAAAAAGAAAAAGATTTACTCATCTATATAAGAGACATTGGTTTCATTGTTGAAACAATACCAGAAGAAGAAGATACTACAGAATTATCATGTGAACAAGTTTTCATGCATTCTGATCATATTGGTTAGTGAGAACCAAACTGCAGAACAATTATTGAGCTACAAAGAGTAATTACCGACGGATAGAAAGTTGATATAGTATTGAATTTGAAGTGATATATTGATCAGAAAGATTTGTATGAGCTGAACATTGATCTGTAAACTACAATTGAAGTTGTATCAAGGCAGATCATCTACTATTACATATTTAACCATTGTACATAGTTAAATCTCTTAACCGAGTGGACTAAGAAAGTCTTTTTATGTTTCATTCATAGAGTGAACATTGTTATCTTGTCAACCCCAGAGTGACTGTTGGTTGGACAATAACTTCTGGTCTAAAATCGTCTAACAAGGTCATACCTAACAGTGTGTTTGTAACCTTTAACAGGGTTGGGTCTTCACCGACCTCACTTTAGAAGAGTTAACATTTTTAGGTTGTCGATCCCAAGTGGTTTTTCCCTTCACAGGGTTTCCACGTTAAATCTCTTGTGTTATGTGTTGATTGTGATATTTGTTTGTTATCATACTTTTCATATTACATGTTAGATTTGATCGGTAACTACTATAAGTTTTAGACTAATAATCGGTAAAAGCACAGGCAGTGAAAGTGTTTTATGTTTACCAAGTAGCAGAAATTGAATAATTTGTTTTGGATTATACATTTTGTTTTGGGACACTAGATAATCGATTCACCCCCCTCTCAGTTATTCTAACAATTGGTATCAGACCATTGGTTGCTTAGAATAGAGTTTTAAGGACTCCAGCACAAAGATCTCAAGATGTATAAGAGGGAAGTGCCAAAGTTGAACAAAGAGAACTTCACAATATGGCAAAGCTGAATGAAATTGCACATATCTAGAATTGGGAACTCTACACTAGAACTGATACAGAATGGCTACATTGAACCGACACCAGGTCCCTTGACCCTTGATCAACTGAAAGATAGGCATGAACACAACATTACTATGATGGAACTTGCTTCTGCTACTGATGCCAAATTTGAAGACATTAAGGGATGCACTACTGCCAAAGCCATGTGGGATAAACTAACTCTAATATATAGTGGATATTTGAAAGTTAAAAGAGCCAGAGCAGAAAGCCCAAGAGGTCATTTTGACGATATGAAGATGAAAGAAGGTGAGAACATTGTGCAATACTCAAATAGACTAAAAGAGGTAGTACACGCTATCAAAGCATCAGATGGAATTATTGAGGATGAAACAGTGATAAGCAAGATTCTCATAACTTTACTGCCAGTTTATGCAATCAGGATCTCTGTAATTCATGAAATAAGAGCTACATCCAACCTTACTCTTGACACACTGATTGGTAAGCTTACAACCTTTGAATTGAATAACTTTGACAACAGTGTTGTACCTTCTGTTGAATCCTCTTTCATGTCTTCTTTGAAGATTGGTAAATCTAGTAGTAGGAATAATAAGAATAATGATAGTGATAGTGATACCGACGGTGAACTTGATGAGCTTGAAGCTCTTATGGCCAAAAGGTTACCCAAAGGTAAAGGAAGGTATAGAGGTAAGCTACCTTTGGCATGCTTTAATTGTAAAGAAGTTGGCCACATCACTGCTAGATGTTCGAATAAGAAAGATGATGATAGATCCAAAGACCGATCTGAAGGGAGCTATGGGAGAAGAGTCAACAGAGGCTACTGACACAACAATAGAGATAACCAAGATAGCTATGACAAAGGGAAAAAGGTATGTTACATAGCCAAAGATATTGAATCTGAATATGATACTGATGATGATATAGAAGTAGTATTTGTTGCTATGAAAGATGACTCAGAGGAAGAAGAGAAACATGAGGAAATAGCACTGATCTCTAAAATAAGCAGAAATGATACATGGATCATAGATAGTGGCTGTACACATCATATGATTGGTGATGTAGAGAAATTTGATCTACTTGATGAATACAATGGAGGATCTGTTAGAATGGGAAATGATGCACCCTGTATGGTAAGAGGTAAAGGTTCACTAATGATTAATGATAGAATAAAATGTGAAAATGCATACTAAACTATAATTTGTTAAGTGTGGCATAGCTGAATAATTCAGGCCACCGACTTGCTTTTGAGAGCAAAAAGGTAAAAATCTATGATGATAGAGGAAGACTTGTCAGAACTGGTACACAATCCAGAGGTAATCTATTTTATCTTGATATTGATCAGTCTTATTGTTTATTAATGAAGGATGAAGATGCATGGTTGTGGTATAAAAGGTTATTCCATGTGAAATTTGATAACATGATCAAGATTAGTAAGAAGAAAAGAGTTAGAGGGTTGCCTAACTTGTGAAAACCTGATCATGCTATGTGTCATGAATGTCAAAAAGGTAAGATGACTAAGTCTAGTTTTAAAAGCAAAGACTACTCAACAAAGAAGATACTTGAGTTGGTTCATACCAACCTATGTGGTCCTATGAGAACTCAAAGCTATTATGGTGATAGATACTTTATTCTTTTTGTTGATGACTATACTAGACTGATGATAGTTATGTTCTTAAAAGAAAAATATGAAGCATTTAAGATGTTTAAGTGGTATAAGGAAAAGGTAGAAAAAGAGACTGGAAAAGAATTAAATTGCTTAAGATCTGATAGGGGAGGTGAATTTATCTCTGATGAATTTACTAATTTATGTAATGAGCATGGTATCAAAAGACAGGTCTCTGCATCGAGAACACCTTAGAAAAATGGGATTGCTGAAAGAAGGAACAGGTCAATAATTGACTGTGCAAGAACACTAATGCTACAAAAGAATATTTCTTAGACATACTGGAGGGAAGCTATCAGTACAGCTATATATGTGCTTAACTGAGTACAACTAAAAAAGGACACCAACCGGATGCCCTATGAGCTATGGTTTGGACACAAACCTACTGTAAGTTATTTTAGGATTTTTGGAAGCAAATGTTTTATTCCAAAAGATGAGAGAAATGGAAAATTTGATTCAAAAGGTGATGAAGGAATATTCTTAGGATATTCTCCTAAGAGTAAAGCATATAAATATCTGAATAAGGTTACAAATAAGTTAATTGAAAGTACTAATGTTCATGTTGATGAGTTTGATGAAAAGAACACAGAGGAAAGTAGAAAGGAACCGAAAGACTATGGTAGATTCACTTACATTGAACATCCTGATTATCTACCGAAGTCTCAACCTATGATAACCAGTCAGTAGAAAAATAACCCCGAGGAACAAGAAAGGGAAACTGACGAACAAGATGGAGCTACCAAGCAAGCACATGAACCTGAACAGGATGAACAAGAAAGAAGAAACTGAGTACTAGCTAGTTTTTTTAGGAGACATCATCTTGAGAGACAAATTATTGGAGACAGACAAGCTAGCATGCAGACAAGAAGCAAAGCAAGACAAGGTACATGTCTAGTTTGTGAATTTGAACCAAAAAATGTGAAAGTTGCATTAGAGAATGAAGAATGGGTTAATGCAATGAAAGAGGAAATAGAAAAAATAGAGAAGAACAAAACCTGGTCCTTAGTACCCTGACCTAAAGATAAGAATGTTATCGGTACTAAGTAGATATTCAGGAACAAACTGAATGAAAATGGTGAGGTGACAAGAAATAAAGCTAGATTGGTATGCAAGGGATATGCACAGGAAGAAGGCATTGATTATGGTGAGACATTTGCACCTATTGCTAGATTGGAAGGAATTAGAATGCTACTTGCATATGCTACACACAAGAAATTTAAAGTTTATCAAATGGATGTGAAGTCAGCATTTTTGAATGGTATACTTGAAGAAGAGGTCTACATAGAACAACCTGAAGGATCCGTTGATCCAAACAACAAAGACATGGTATGTAGATTAAATAAAGCTTTATATGGTTTGAAGCAACCACTGAGAGCCATTATGAAAGGCTGCATACTTACTTGTTAAGTATTGGATTTGTAAGAACTAGTGAGAACAACAATTTGTACATGAAAGGTGATACTGATGACACTATTATTATTGCTGAGATATTTGTTGATGATATTATTTTTGGAGGTCAAGATCATGTATGTAAATCTTTTTCTGATGAGATGAGAAAAGAGTTTGAGATGTCTATGTTCGGAGAGATTAAATTCTTTCTAGGACTACAAGTGATTCAGCAAAGTGATGGGATATTCATCTCCCAATCTAAGTACATAAAGGAAGTCTTGAAGACATTTAGCATGGAAGATGCTAAACCTGTGAGAACACTGATGGCTATTGGAAGTAAACTGACAAAGGAAGATGAAACTAAAAAGGTAAACCAGACACTTTACCGATCCATGATTGGTAAGCTAATGTATGTAGTTCACAATAGACCAGATATAGCACATGTTGTGGGAATTGTTGCTAGATATTTTTCTAACCCTAGAGAATCACACATGATTGCTACTAAAAGAATCTTAAGATACCTAAAAAAGATAGAGGATTATGGATTATGGTATCCTAAGGAAGGTAAGTTTGAACTGAAGGTCTATACCGATGCTGATTGGGCTGGAAATGTGGATGACAGAAAAAGCACCACCGAAGGAGCATTCTTCTTTGGTGAAAGACTTGTAACCTGGACAAGTAAAAAGAAGGCTTGTATTTCTGAGTCTATAGCTGAAGCAAAGTATGTTGATGCTGCTACTAATTGTTCAAACATTGCATATATCAATCAAGTGTTGGAAGGAATGAATGAGGTAATCACTAACCCAGTGATTATATACTGTGACAACACCAGTGCTATTAATATTTCAAAGAATCCAGTGATGCACTCTAAGACAAAGCATATATCAATTAAGTATCACTACTTAAGAGAACAAGTGCAAGAGAAGCAAGTGAAGTTAGAAATTGTTACATCTAAAGAACAGCTTGCAGATATCTTTACAAAGCCTCTACCGAAGGACACATTTGAATACTTGAGGACTAGACTTGGGGTCCGTCCCCTATCTATCGGTCACTAATGTGATCTGGATGTTGCATCAGCTTAAACTTATCTGAAGATCACACATGTTGATGCAGCATAGTTCACACTTTGGATAATGTTCAAGGTTGTGATTAATTTTGAAGAACTGAAACATATTGGTATATCAGTATACAAAGATACAAAGACTGTAATGGACAACAGAGAGTTACTTAGCTACTATAGAGCTAATTATTTATTTGTTTCTTTGGCATTGTTTTCAAAGGGAGATATAAATAGTATGAAAGGAAAATTTAAACATGCATTGATGAGAACTACCTAAGGGAGAGATAATTTGAAAGAAATAAAACATTGAAGATCAATTACAGAGAACATAAACAGGAACCTGAGAGCTTAAAAGATCATATCTACATAATGACAAAGTTGTATTTTATAATGTTATTTAGTAATGTAGTGATTAAACATATTAAGCTAGAGAGAGCTTACACATCATTTGTTCACAGAGTTGTAGAATACATGTTTGGTATGTGTATGGTACACTTCATATTACTTGAGTTGCCATCAATGCCAAAGGGAGAGATTGATGAACTACAACTGATTTAGAACTTGAAAGAAGAATCTGTGATTAAAGATCACTGAGGAGTTGCTGATTAGATATGCAAGATGATTAAATCAGTATTATGTTGTCATTGATGTCAACTAGCTTGACAGTACTTATCTTGTAAGTTACTATACCGAAACATCTGAAGAAAGGTGAAAGAGATGAAGAACAAAAGTATCTACATGAGGAAGATGTATATGTCAGATGAGGATAAGGAATACACTGAGTAACTTGTTGATGAGTCTATGACTTGATGATAATGACTTTATTATGTTGCATTCATCTATGATGAAGAATAGAGCTAAAAGACACAAAGTAGTGTTGTCATTAAATGAAGCATTCCAGTATACACCGACGGAGTGTAGTGTATACCAAGCATAGTGTTAATCGAGCTTGTGTTCATCAACATATTTCTTTGTTAACCGAGCAAAACAGAAAGGAATTAAATGATTAGTTTAGCCGATAAATTGATGAGCTGCAAAGGACCTAGATTTCAGGGTAATAGATAAGGTTTGTTATGAAGATTGATGGCTAACATAATTCAAGGAAGATCTAATGGAGTAGATTGAAATGTGTTACTAACACATCAACCGAAGAAGGTTAAAGCGGCAAAATCAATGAAAGAGATTAAGCAGCAAAATTTGATGAACAAAAAGAAAATGATTTACTCGTCTATATAAGAGACATTGGTTTCATTGTTGAAACAATGCCGGAAGAAGAAGATACTGTAGAATTATCGTGTGAACAAGTTTTCATGCATCTGATCATACTGGTTAGTGAGAACCAAACTACAGAACAATTACCGAGCTACAAAGAGTAATTATCGATGGACAGAAAGTTGATATAGTATTGAATTTGAAGTGATATATTGATCAAAAAGATTTGTATGAGCTGAACATTGATCTGTAAACTACAATTGAAGTTGTATCAAGGTAGATCATCTACTGTTACATATTTAACCATTGTACACAGTCAAATCTCTTAACTGAGTGGACTAAGAAAGTCTTTTTATGTTTCATTCATAGAGTGAACATTGTTATCCTGTCAACCCCAAAGTGATTGTTGGTTGGATGATAACTTCTGGTCTAAAATCCTCTAACAAGGTCACACCTAATAGTGTGTTTGTAACCTTTAACAAGGTTGGGTCTTCACCGACCTCACTTTAGAAGAGTGAACATTTTTGGGTTGCCGATCCCAGGTGGTTTTTCCCTTCATAGGGTTTTCATGTTAAATCTCTTGTGTTATGTGTTGATTGTGATATTTGTTTGTTATCATACTTTGCATATTACATGTTAGATTTGATTGGTAACTACTATAATTTTTAGACTGATAATCGGTAAAAGCACAGACAGTGAAAGTGTTTTATGTTTACCGAGTAGCAAAAATTGAAGAATTTGTTTTGGATTATACATTTTGTTTTGGGACACTGGATAACTGATTCACCCCCCTCTCAGTTATTCTAATAGATAAGGCATTAGAATCAATTAAATCTTGAACCTTATGTTTTAAAGAATAACACTTCTTAGTATCATGACCATTCTAACGATGATATTGACAAAAAGTTTTAGGATCAAAGGATTTGGATGCTACTATAGTAGGTAAAAGAGGTTGAATAGGAGGTAAAGTAATCATATTAGCAGTTAACAACCTATTCATAATAGAATGTAAAGATTCAGAGAGAGGAGTAAATGTACGATTTAATCAAAAAGCAGTGGATGCAGAAGTGGCATTGTGGGATGCAACAACAACTTGATCAACAACTACATTTGTTTGTTTATTTATCTTGACATAGTTGTTGAATTTTTGAAATTTGTTTGGATTAGGAGCAGCATCACTCTTATCAACTGGAACAGGATCCATTGGAGTGTTTCTCTCAAATTGACTCACTTGTAATTGATAATGATGAAGCACTGCACAAAGTTGTTGAAAAGAGGTAATTTCAGTAAGTAGAATCTTATCTCTAATATCCTTTTGCAAATTTGAAATAAACATACATTGAATATCCATATCAGGAACAACATAAGATATCTGAGCATGCAAATGCTTAAATCTACCAATGAATTCATTTAATTTTTCCTTATTGTTTTGTTTCCAATGCATCAAATCAATCAAAGACACTTGCAGACCAATGTTATTTTGAAATTGTTGAATAAAAGTATTAGCAAGTTTTGGAAAAGAGTCAATATAATAAGGAGGCAAGGAACAGTACCATTGTAAGGCCTTGTCACAAAAATTTCTAGCAAAAAACTTGGCTAAAATAATATGGTCATGAGCATAATCACTTCAAAGGATTTGAAAAATTTTAACATGATGAATAGGGTCTCCCTTACCATTGTAATTCTCAAGATGAGGCATATCGGCTTGCTAAGGAACGGGAGTACGAATGATGTCTAGGGACAAAGGACTTCCCATGTCACATGTAGGAATGCTAAACTTATTTTGAGTCAAGGATGCAAGTTGTTGTTGTAAAGATGACACAGTTTGAGCCAAACTGATGATTGTTGAATCATTAGAGGAAATAGGAGGCATAAAAACATTAGAAATACTAGGTAAAGTGTATGAAGCAACAGGAATGGAAGACACAACTAGAGGAACACTTGGAACTATAGTTGGAAGAGGATTGGAATAAGTAAAAGGAACTTTATGATAAGAAGGTTGTGATGTAGGAAGCGACACATGAGGAACACTCATAGGAATAGAGGGAACCGTCGCAATCACCAAAGGAGGAGTATAGGTAGGAATACTAGATAAAGGAACAAAAGAATTTTCTATACTAGTAACAGGAGGAGTAAATCCTAAATCTTGAGCTTCTTGAGCTAAAGGTTTAATATTTGAATGCACAAGATGAATGATACCACAAAGGAGATTAACACCTTGATCACTATCACAAAGGACTTTCTTAAGAGCCTCTATAGCTTGAATAGAATCTTGATTATGGTTTTCTTGAATAAGCCAATTACCCATTTTATCAAGTTCAGTTGAAAGTTTTTGGACTTGTTCAGGAGGAACTCTTAAAGCATCATCCTCATTATGAGATGAGTGAGAAGAGTTTTCTCCATAGTAGGATTGGAATCATGAATAATCAAATTGT